>CM047807.1:91380411-91565732 GCA_026214975.1 Gentiana macrophylla
AACTCAAATACAATAATAAACAAAAAGTAGTACACCCCCGTTTTGAGTAAACTCTACTATAATTATATACAAAAAGTTGTAAACCCCTATTTTGAGTAAACTCTAATACAATTATATATAAAAAGTTGTAAACCCCCATTTTGTGTAAACTCTACTATACAATTATATACAAAAAGTAGTAAACCCTCGTTTTTAGTAAACTCTTATACAATAATATACAAAAAGTTGTAAACCCCCGTTTTGAGTAAACTCTACTATACAATTATTTACAAAAAGTTTTAAACCCCCGTTCTGAGTAAACTCTACTATAATTATATATAAAATGTAATAAAATCCCCATTTTGAGTAAACTCTACTATACAATTATGTACAAAAAGTTGTAAACCCCCGTTTTGAATAAGCTCTAATACAATAATATACAAAAAGTTGTAAACCCCTGTTTCGAGTAAACTCTACTATAATTATATACAAAAAGTCATAAACCTCCATTTTGAGTGAACTTTACTACTATAATATACAAAAAGTTGTAAACCCCCGTTTTGAGGAAACTCTATTACAATAATATATAAAAAGTTGTAAACCCCGTTTGGAGTAAACTCTACTATACTATATACAAAAAGTTTTAAACCTCCGTTTTGAGTGAACTCTACTATAATAATATACAAGAAGTTGTAAACCCCCGTTTTGAGTGAACTCTAATACAATAATATACAAAAAGTTGTAAACCCCGGTTTTGAGTAAACTCTCCTATACAATTATATAGAAAAAGTTGTAAACCCCCGTTTTGAGTAAAATATACAATATTATATAAAAAAAGTTGTAAACCCCCATTTTGAATAAACTCGTATACAATAATATACAAAAAGTTGTAAACCCGTTTTGAGTAAACTCTAGACAATTATTTACAAAAAGTTGTAAATCCCAATTGTGAGTAAAGTCTACTATAATTATATACAAAAACTTGTAAACCTCTGTTTTGAGTGCACTCTACTATAATTATATACAAAAAGTTGTAAACCCCTGTTTTGAGTAAACTCTACTATAATTATATACAAAATGTTGTAAACCCCCGTTTTGAGTAAACTCTACTATACAATTATATACAAAAAGTTGTAAACCCTATTTTGAGTAAACTCTTATACAATAATATACAAAAAGTTGTAAACCCCCGTTTTGAGTAAACTCTACTATACAATTATATACAAACCCCCGTTTTGAGTAAACTCTACTATAATTATATACAAAAAGTTGTAAACCCTATTTTATTGTACAAAAAGTTTTAAACCCTGTTTACATAAACTCTCGCTATACAATTATATACAAAAAGATGTAAACCCCGTTTTAAGTAAACTCTAATACAATAATATACAAAAATTGTAAACCCCGTTTTGATTTTGAGTAACTCTACTATACAATTATTTACAAATTGTAAACCCCGTTATGAGTAAACTCTACTATAATTATATACAAAAAGTTGTAAACCTCTGCTTTGAGTGAACTCTTCTATAATTATATACAAAAGTAGTTAACCACCGTTTTGTGTAAACTCTAATACAATAATATACAAAAGTTGCAAACCCCATTTTGAGTAAACTCTACTATACAATTATATACAAAAAGTTTTAAACCCCGTTATGAGTAAACTCTACTATATAATTATATACAAAAAGTTTTAACCCCCCGCTTTTAGTAAACTCTAATACCATAATATACAAAAAGTGGTAAACCCTCATTTTGAATAACTCTATTATAAAATTATATTCAAAAAGTTGTAAACCCCCGTTTTGAGTAAAATCTACAATACAATTATATGAAAAAAGTTTGTAACCCCTATTTTGAGTAAACTCTTATACAATAATATACAAAGAGTTGTAAACCCCCATTTTGAGTAAACTCTACTATACAATTATATATAAAAAGTTGTAAACTTCCGTTTTGAGTAAACTATACTATAATTATATACAAAAAGTTGTAAACCCCCATTTTGAGTAAACTCTACTGTAAAATTATATACAAAAAGTTGTAAACCCCCGTTTTGATTAAACTCAAATACAATAATAAACAAAAAGTAGTACACCCCCGTTTTGAGTAAACTCTACTATAATTATATACAAAAAGTTGTAAACCCCTATTTTGAGTAAACTCTAATACAATTATATATAAAAAGTTGTAAACCCCCATTTTGTGTAAACTCTACTATACAATTATATACAAAAAGTAGTAAACCCTCGTTTTTAGTAAACTCTTATACAATAATATACAAAAAGTTGTAAACCCCCGTTTTGAGTAAACTCTACTATACAATTATTTACAAAAAGTTGTAAACCCCCGTTTTGAGTAAACTCTACTATAATTATATACAAAATGTAATAAACCCCCATTTTGAGTAAACTCTACTATACAATTATGTACAAAAAGTTGTAAACCCCCGTTTTGTGTAAGCTCTAATACAATAATATACAAAAAGTTGTAAACCCCTGTTTCGAGTAAACTCTACTATAATTATATACAAAAAGTTATAAACCTCCGTTTTGAGTGAACTTTACTACTATAATATACAAAAAGTTGTAAACCCCCGTTTTGAGTAAACTCTACTACAATAATATACAAAAAGTTGTAAACCCCCGTTTGAGTAAACTCTACTATACTATATACAAAAAGTTGTAAACCTCCGTTTTGAGTGAACTCTACTATAATAATATACAAGAAGTTGTAAACCCCCGTTTTGAGTGAACTCTCATACAATAATATACAAAAAGTTGTAAACCCCGGTTTTGAGTAAACTCTACTATACAATTATATAGAAAAAGTTGTAAACCCCTATTTTGAGTAAAATATACAATATTATATAAAAAAAGTTATAAACCCCCATTTTGAATAAACTCGAATACAATAATATACAAAAAGTTGTAAACCCGTTTTGAGTAAACTCTAGACAATTATTTACGAAAAGTTGTAAACCCCAATTTTGAGTAAAGTCTACTATAATTATATACAAAAACTTGTAAACCTCCGTTTTGAGTGAACTCTACTATAATTATATACAAAAGTTGTAAACCCCCGTTTTGAGTAAACTCTACTATAATTATATACAAAATGTTGTAAACCCCCGTTTTGAGTAAACTCTACTATACAATTATATACAAAAAGTTGTAAACCCCTATTTTGAGTAAACTCTTATACAATAATATACAAAAAGTTGTAAACCCCCGTTTTGAGTAAACTCTACTATACAATTATATACAAACCCCCGTTTTGAGTAAACTCTACTATAATTATATACAAAAAGTTGTAAACCCCTATTTTATTGTACAAAAAGTTTTAAACCCCTGTTTGAGTAAACTCTACTATACAATTATATACAAAAAGATGTAAACCCCCGTTTTAAGTAAACTGTAATACAATAATATACAAAAAGTTGTAAACCCCCATTTTGAGTAACTCTACTATACAATTATTTACAATTGTAAACCCCCGTTATGAGTAAACTCTACTATAATTATATACAAAAAGTTGTAAACCTCTGTTTTGAGTGAACTCTTCTATAATTATATACAAAAAGTAGTTAACCACCGTTTTGTGTAAACTCTAATACAATAATATACAAAAAGTTGCAAACCCCCGTTTTGAGTAAACTCTACTATACAATTATATACAAAAAGTTTTAAACCCCCGTTATGAGTAAACTCTGCTATACAATTATATACAAAAAGTTGTAACCCCCATTTCTAGTAAACTCTCATACCATAATATACAAAAAGTGGTAAACCCCCATTTTGAATAACTCTATTATAAAATTATATTCAAAAAGTTGTAAACCCCCGTTTTGAGTAAAATCTACAATACAATTATATGAAAAAAGTTTGTAACCCCTATTTTGAGTAAACTCTTATACAATAATATACAAAGAGTTGTAAACCCCCATTTTGAGTAAACTCTACTATACAATTATATATAAAAAGTTGTAAACTTCCGTTTTGAGTGAACTATACTATAATTATATACAAAATGTTGTAAACCCCCGTTTTGAGTAAACTCTTATACAATAATATACAAAAAGTTGTATACCAACGTTTTGAGTAAACTCTACTATACAATTATTTACATAAAGTTGTAAACCCCATTTTGAGTAAACTCTACTAAAATTATATACAAAAACTTGTAAACCCCCGTTCTGAGTAAACTCTAATACAATAATATACAAAAAGTTGTAAACCCCCGTTTTGAGTAAACTCCACTTTACAATTATATACAAAAAGTTGTCAACCCCCATTTGGAGTAAAATATACGATACAATTATATACAAAAAGTTTTAAACCCCCGTTTTGAGTAAACTCTAATACAACAATATACAAAAATTTGTAAACCCCCATTTTGAGTAACTCTACTATACAATTATATACAAATAGTTTTAAACCCCCGTTTTGAGTAAAATCTACAATACAATTATATACAAAAAGTCTTAAACCCCATTTTGAGTAAACTCGAGTACAATAATATACAAAAATATGTAAACCCCCGTTTTGAGTAAACTCTACAATACAATTATATAGAAGAAGTTGTAAACTCCCGTTTTGAGTAATCTCGACTATATTTATATACAAAAAGTTGTAAACCTCCGTTTTGAGTGAACTCTACTACAATAATATACAAAAAGTTGTAAACCCCCGTTTTGAGTAAACTCTACTATAATTATATTCAAAATGTAGTAAACCACCATTTTGAGTAACTCTACTATTCAATTATATACAAAAAGTGGTAAACCCCGTTTTGAGTAAGCTCTTATACAATAAAATACAAAAAGTTTTAAACCCCTGTTTTGAGAAACTCTACTATAATTATATACAAAAAGTTATAAACATCCATTTTGAGTGAAATCTACTACCATAATATACAAAAAGTTGTAAACCCCCGTTTTGAGTAAACTCTACTATACTATTTACAAAAAGTTGTAAACCTCCGTTTTGATTGAACTATACTATAATTATATACAAAAACTTGTAAACCCCCGTTTTGAGTGAACTCCAATACAATAATATACAAAAAGTTGTAAACCCCTATTTTGAGTAAACTCTACTATACAATTATATAGAAAAAGTTGTAAACCCCCGTTTTGAGTAAAATAGACAATATTATATGCAAAAAGTTGTAAACCCCCAATTGAGTAAACTCGTATACAATAATATACAAAAAGTTGTTAACCCCGTTTTGAGTAAACTCTAGACAATTATTTACGAAAAGTTGTGAACCCCAATTTTGAGTAAAGTCTACTATAATTATATACAAAAAGTTGTAAACCCCCATTTTGAGTAAACTCTAATACAATTATACACAAAAATTTGTAAACCCCCATTTTGAGAAAACTCTACCTTATAATTATATACAAAAAGTTGTAAATCCCCGTTTTATGTAACTCTACTATACAATTATATACAAAAAGTTGTAAACCCCCGTTTTGAGTAAACTCTTATACAATAATATAAAAAAAGTTGTAAGTCCCCGTTTTGAGTAAACTCTACTATACAATTATATACAAACCCCTGTTTTGAGTAAACTCTACTATAATTATATATAAAAAGTTGTAAACCCCTATTTTATTGTACAAAAAATTGTAAACCCATGTTTGAGTAAACTCTACTATACAATTATATATAAAAAGTTGTAAACCCCCGTTTTAAGTAAACTCAAATACAATAATATACAAAAAGTTGTAAACCCCCATTTTGAGTAAACTCTAATAGAATAATATAAAAAGAGTTGTAAACTCTATGATACAATTATTTCAAATGTAAACCCCCGTTTTGAGTAAACTCTACTAAAATTATATACAAAAAGATGTAAACCTCCGTTTTGAGGGAACTCTACTATAATTATATACAAAAAGTTGCTAACCCCCGTTTTGTGTAAACTCTAATACAATAATATACAAAAAGTTGCAAACACCCATTTTGAGTAAACTCTACTATACAATTATACACATAAACTTTTAAACCCCCGTTTTGAGTAAACTTTGCTATACAATTATATACAAAAAGTTGTAACCCCCATTTCTAGTAAACTCTCATACCATAATATAAAAAAAGTGGTAAACCCCCGTTTTGAATAACTCTATAATGCAATTATATACAAAAAATTGTAAACCTCCCTTTTGAGTAAAATCTACAATACAATTATATGAAAAAAGTTTTAACACCTATTTTGAGTAAACTCTTATCCAATAATATACAAAGAGTTGTAAAACCCCGTTTTGAGTAAACTTTACTATACAATTATATACAAAAAGTTGTAAACCTCCGTTTTGAGTGAACTATACTATAATTATATACAAAACGTTGTAAACCCCAGTTTTGAGTAAACTCTAATACAATAATATACAAAAAGTTGTACACCAACGTTTTGAGTAAACTCTACTATACAATTATATACATAAAGTTGTAAACCCCCGTTTTGAGTAAACTCTACTAAAATTATGTTCAAAAACTTGTAAACACCCGTTTTGAGTAAACTCTAATACAATAATATACAAAAGTTGAAAACCCTCGTTTTGAGTAAACTCTACTATACAATTATATACAAAAAGTTGTAAACCCACGTTTGAAGTAAAATATACAATACAATTATATTCAAAAAGTTGTAAACCCCGTTTTGAGTAAACTCTAATACAATAATATATAAAAAGTTGTAAACCCCCGTTTTGAGTAAACTCTACTATACAATTATTTACAAAAAGTTGTAAACCCCCGCTTTGAGTAAACTCTACTTAAATTATATACAAAAACTTGTAAACCCCCGTTTTGAGTAAACTCTAATACAATAATATACAAAAAGATGTAAACCCCCGTTTTGAGTAAACTCTACTATACAATTATATAGAAGAAGTTGTAAACTCCCGTTTTGAGTAAACTCGACTATATTTATATACAAAAAGTTGTAAACCTCCGTTTTGAGTGAACTCTACTACAATAATATACAAAAAGTTGTAAACCCCCGTTTTGAGTAAACATTAATACAATAATATACAAAAATTTGTAAACCCCCATTTTGAGTAACTCTACTATACAATTATATACAAAAAGTTGTAAACCCCCATTTTGAGTAAAATCTACAATACAATTATATACAAAAATTTGTAAACCCCGTTTTGAGTAGACTCGAATACAATAATATACAAAAATATGTAAACCCTCGTTTTGAGTAAACTCTACTATACAATTATTTGAAGTTGTAAACTCCTGCTTTGAGTAAACTCTACTATAATTATATACAAAAAGTTGTAAACCTCCCTTTTGAGTGAACTCTACTACAATAATATACAAAAAGTCTTAAACCCCCGTTTTGAGTAAACTCTACTACAATAAAATACAAGATGTTGTAAACCCCCGTTTTGAGTAAACACTACTATACAATTATATACAAATAGTTGTGAACCCCCGTTTTGAGTAAACTCTAGTACAATAATATACAAAAAGTTGTAAACCCCCGGTTTGAGTAAACTCTACTATAATTATATACAAAAAGTTGTAAACCTCTGTCTTAAGTGAACTCTACTACAATAATATACAAAAAGATTTAAACCCCCGTTTTGAGTAAACTCTACTATACAATTATTTAAAAAAAGTTGTAAACCCCTGTTTTGAGTAAACTCTACTATAATATATACAAAAAGTTGTAAACCTCTGTTTTGAGTAAACACTACTGTACAATTATATACAAAAAAGTTGTAAACCCCCATTTTGTGTAAACTCTAATACAATAATATACAAAAAGTTGTAAACCCCAATTTTGAGTAAACTCTACTATAATTATGTACAAAAAGTTGTAAACCTCCGTTTTGAGTAAAATCCACAATATTATATACAAAAACCAGTAAACCCCTATTTTGGGTAAACTCTACTACAATAATATACAAAAAGTTGTAAACCCATATTTGAGTAAACTCTACTATACAATTATTTACAAAATGTTGTAAACCCCTATTTTGAGTAAACTCTACTATAATTATATAAAAAAAGTTGTAAACCCCCGTTTTGAGTGAACTCTAATACAATAATATACAAAAAGTTGTAAACCCCTGTTTTGAGTAAACTCTACTATACAATTATATAGAAAAAGTTGTAAACCCTGTTTTGAGTAAGATATACAATATTATATACAAAAAGTTGTAAACACCCATTTTGAGTAAACTCGTATACAATAATATATACCACGTTTTGAGTAAACTCTAGACAATTATTTACGAAAAGTTGTAAACCCCAATTTTGAGTAAAGTCTACTATAATTATATACAAAAAGTTGTAAACCTCCGTTTTGAGTGAACTCTACTATAATTATATACAAAAAGTGGTAAACCCCCGTTTTGAGTAAACTCTAATACAATTATACACAAAAAGTTGTAAACCCCTATTTTGAGAAATCTCTACTATACGATTATATACAAAAAGTTGTAAATAGGGGTGGCTCCGGGCCGGTCGGGCCGACCAGCGGGCCGGGCCTAAGCGAGGCTGGTGGGGGATCAGGCCCGACCTATCTACCAGTTGGGGCGGGCCGGGCTTAGGCGGAGTTGCGGGTGGTGAAGGCGAAATTTGGTCTTATTGGGCCTGGCCACTGGCCCTTGGGCGGGTTTGGGCGGGTTTTGGGCGGGTCGGGCGGTTCGGGTTTTATTTTTTTATTTTTTTATTTTTATTTTTGCAAATTTAAAACATGTTAATAACTTAAAAAAAAATGATTTACGTTTCGTTTTTATTATAAGACATATAATACATGTATTTAATACGTTTTATTATAAGACATATAATACATGTAAACATTTACGTTTTTATTATAAGACAATATAATAAATGATAATAAACATAAATATATAATATTATCAAAAGATCATATTTTTATTAATCGTAAATAAAAATTACATTTATATAATACATTATTACAAGTTTACAACTATTGTTTACATAAAAAGTACATTATTACAATAAATTATATTATTACAACTTTACAACTATTGTTTACATAAAAAATTACATTATTACAACACAAAAAAATATAAATAAATGGGCTTGGACCCGATTATTATAATAATCAAAAATTACTTCCTCAATTCCATTGGATTTTTGGTAGTAACTAGTAAGTAGTAAGTGCTAAGTATAACGGGGGTAGAATTGGGTTTTGGCATTTGGGTAGTAAATATGTGGAGGTAATAGGTATGATGATTGAGTTTTTGGTAGTAAGTAACTAGTATGTAAGTATGTTGGAGACTTGCGGGGGTAGTAATTTAGTATATTTGAGTTTTGGCTCTTTTGGGTAGTAACTACTAACTAGTAAGTATGTAACTATGTTGGAGTGGAGGTGGAGGTATGAATGTAATAACCAATAAGTATGTTTGGGAGTTAGAACTTGGGCCTTGGGGCTTGGGGTAATTTAATTCAATGGAATGGAGGAAGTATGATTTTGTAAATTATAATAATTAGGTTTGCTCACGTATCTCAAAGAATCAAAGCCCACGTAGTTACGTGTCACTTACCTTGGTCATTGGATGGATTGGTAGATGGTTGGCTTAGTCTTCATAATAATCATTCGTTGATGGAGATCCTGATCCGGATGTTGTGTATTCTAACCACGGATCTTCTTCGTCGTTTTTATCTTCTTCGAACTCCATGTCTTGTGTCCGTCTATTGGCTCTTTCCCAATCCCTGTTGCAGACACATATCTTGACCGACTCGGCGGTCAAACTCGTCCGGTAGTCGGTGACGATTCTTCTACCTGAACTAAATGCAGACTCGGACGCAACAGTAGAAGCAGGAATAACAAGTATATCCCTAGCTATTGCGGTTAAAATGGGCCAGTGGGTCTCTTTACTACGCCAATATTGTAAAATATTAAAATTATCTTCGTCAATTATATCATCAGTGTTTAAATAATTATCAATTACGGATCTTGCGTTCGATGTTACTGAAGTTGATTTACTTTTACTTTTACCTAATATACTTCCTAAGGCACCAAATCTACTGCTTTTAGGTGGACGACCACCATTAGTACTAGCGTCAGGGTTTCTCTCAGCATAATATATATCATATAATTTAACTAAAATATTATAACACTCCGTTACATAATTGTCAACGTCAAAATCACATTATTTCTAAAATGAATAATATGCAATTAATAAATCGATTAAATTTTCTCTTAAAGTCCGGGATCAAGCATAAGCGGCAATGCCATATATGTGAGGAAAAGTTTTTAAATATGCTAGCCATTTAGTCTTTATAGATTGAATGATTGCATTTAATTCATATGTTAACCAAGTACAACCACTTACAATGAGACATTATTTGACAACATTCTACTATAATCGAATGTACATTTGGTTCATAAACCAATGAAAAAACTTTTGTTGCTTTGTGAAATTTTTCAAAAGAGTGCAACATTTTTCAAATAAGTTGCCAAAGTTCGAGATGTCTGAGTAGTATTACCCTTGTTTATCATTTCTTCATTAAAACATGTACTAATTGCATCTTTATATTTTAAAACCTCTATAAGCATGTTGTAGGTGGAATTCCACGAGTTTTACAATCTAATGAAAATTCTACGGGCCTTAAACCGTTTTGAGAACAATAATTTTTAAATCTTCGGCTAACATTGCCACTTTGTATCTAAACGCTTTTAAAATAGTTCGTATTGGTTCTAAAACTTAGTATATGTTTGACAAACCATCTTGGACGCTTTAAATTTAAAATATGTGCACAACAACGAACATGTAAAAGTGAACCTTCAAGTAACAATGGTAAATGTTCTTTCATGTATGGTATTATTATTTGTGTTTGCGGATGCATTATCAAATGAAATTGTCAAAATTTTATTATATAATTTAAAATCTATTAACGTTTGTTTAATTCTATTAAATATATTAATATACTTGTGAGACTCGTCAAATAGATCAAAAGCAATAATTCTTTTTTGTAAGTTATATGAGGGATCGCACCAATGTGCCGTAATACAAATATAATCCTCATATTGGGGAGATTTCCAACAATCACTTGTTAAGGAAACACGACCCTTATAGTTGGAAAACATTTCTATTAATTCGTTCCTCATTTTTTCATATTGTTTTTTCATTGTTGTTTTAATTACTTTTCGTGAAACGGATGAATATTGTGGATTTAAAGACATTTTATTAAATTCTTCTAAAGCGCGACTTTCAGCGTGATTAAATGGTTTTTCTTCAATTGCTATATAACGAGTCATGCGGTCAATCATATTTTGTCTATCAAAAGTAAAGGCATACCTCCCGGGATTTTGAGACATGTACCCCGAGTTGGGTTTGAGAGCCATGACCGCCATCTTGTATTATCCGCTTCTCATTAGCAATGTATTGTATACCATGCTCTTTTCTGAGATGCCGAGTTTGCGTTCCGTTGCCTTGACCCCGAATCCACGACAATTCTTTCGTGACTCCTTTCTTCCTGCACACTAAACAAGCAGTTTTAGTTCTTTTAATATTAGGGTCATCACCTTCCTTTGTGGTAGATCATGAATTTCAAAATATTTCCAAATTAATGATTTCGATTCTTTTTATCGCCGAGGCTGTGGAAGAACTTGGTGTTTCCTCCAAGGGTAATTCGGCACTACCACTAGGACCACCACTACCACTACCACTACCGCACATACCTAAAAAAATTAAATATGGTGATTAAAACGAATTTAAAATAAACAAAAATAAATTAAAACAAATTAAAACAAAATAATTGATAGATACATACCAAATTGTTGAAATTGTGGCGTCGAACCGTAACTCGAATTCGAAAAATCTTGGGAAGTGGATAAACTTGTACATCTTGTGAGTCGAATACCGAATATCACCAAAAATTTCGTCACCCAAAGCTTGTGCAAAATTATTATCCATATTTGTAGATAGTAAAGACTAGAGAATATAAAAAGTATAAATTTATAAATGAGTAAAGTATAGTATGAATATATGATAGAGTAATTTAATATTGTAGTAGTAAATTACAATTACTAGTAAACTAGTAAGTAGTAATTAATATTATATACGATAATATGAAGATAATAATATTGAGAATTTGATAATATTGAGAATGATAGATTTGAGAGAGAGATGTGTGATTTGTGAGGAGAATGGATGATATAGAGGGTATTTATAGGTGTAGAAAGTGTGGGGGAAATTCAAAATTCAAAAAGGGGAAAAATGTAAGGGGGGATTCAAAATTCAAAAAGAGGGGGAAAATGTAAGGGGGGGAATTCAAAATTCAAAAAGAGGAAAAAATGTGGGGAGGGAAAATTCAAAATTCAAAAGGGAAAGTCGGGGCGGGCCGGGGCGGGCGGTGGGGCGGGTCGAGGGCCGGCTGGGCGGGCGGGCGGGTCGCGGTGAGGTGCGGGCGGGTTGCGGGCGGGCCTGGCGGGTCCGCGGGTTGGGCATACTAGGACCGGGCACGGCCCTTAAATACTTCCGGGCTTGGCGGGCCGGGCTTGGCGGGTTTGGGGCCGGGTTGGGGCCTGAAAAAAACGGGCCGGGTCCGGGCCGGGTCGGGCTAGCCCGGCCCAAATGCCACCCCTAGTTGTAAACCCCCGTTTTGAGTAAACTCTACTATACAATTATATACAAAAAGTTGTAAACCCCCGTTTTCAGTAAACTCTTATACAATAATATACAAAAAGTTGTAAACCCCCGTTTTAAGTAAACTCTACTATACAATTATATACAAACCCCCGTTTTGAATAAACTCTACTATAATTATATATAAAAAGTTGTAAACCCCCATTTTATTGTACAAAAAGTTGTAAACCCATGTTTGAGTAAACTTTACTATACAATTATATTCAAAAAGTTGTAAACCCCGTTTTAAGTAAACTCTAATACAATAATATCCAAAAAGTTGTAAACCCTAGTTTTGAGTAACTCTACTATACAATTATTTACAATTGTAAACCCCCGTTTTGAATAAACTCTACTATAATTATATACAAAAAGTTGTAAACCTCTGTTTTGAGTGAGCTCTACTATAATTATATACAAAAAGTGGTAAACCCCCGTTTTGAGTAAACTCTAATACAATTATACACAAAAAGTTGTAAACCCCCATTTTGAGAAATCTCTACTATACGATTATATACAAAAAGTTGTAAACCCCCGTTTTGAGTAAACTCTACTATACAATTATATACAAAAAGTTGTAAACCCCCGTTTTCAGTAAACTCTTATACAATAATATACAAAAAGTTGTAAACCCCCGTTTTAAGTAAACTCTACTATACAATTATATACAAACCCCCGTTTTGAATAAACTCTACTATAATTATATATAAAAAGTGGTAAACCCCCATTTTATTGTACAAAAAGTTGTAAACCCATGTTTGAGTAAACTCTACTATACAATTATATACAAAAAGTTGTAAACCCCCGTTTTAAGTAAACTCTAATACAATAATATACAAAAAGTTGTAAACCCCAGTTTTGAGTAACTCTACTATACAATTATTTACAATTGTAAACCCCCGTTTTGAATAAACTCTACTATAATTATATACAAAGATTTGTAAATGTAACGCCCCGCTCCCGGATACCGAGCCCTTATCCGGAAGAAAGCGTTCAGCGCGTATAGCATTAAATAAATCTAACATTATACGCAAGCCTCTACGTCGTCAGTATCAAATAAAAGCAAACGGAAGCTAAAAAGACTCGGGTAAAAACATAAATGCTACTATGAATAGAAAGTAACCATGCTAAAGATGGATAGTTAAATGACAACGACGAAAAACCCAAAGACTTATACAATACGATGTCTTAAAAGTAGAAATACATTAAGTCTAAGAAAATAATACAACTAGTCTAGTACAACCTTTACAAAGAAAATGATCTAGAAACTTCGTCAAGACTTCAAAGCCTTCAAAAGTCGTCATCTACCTGATCAACCTGTTCGTCTTCTCACCCCACAATGCATACAAAAGAAAATGCAAAGGAGGTGATATACCCGGATTGGAATGGGGCCCTGTTCATCCATATTGGGCCTACAATCTTGGCCCATCAACACAGATAATGGGCCTCTATCTCCGCTAGCCGCTGCCACCAAGCTTCTTCTAGCCGCTAGCTACAAATCGGGGCCAATCCGCCAACAGTAAGCCGGACCCATTCTCTCCATGTGATTCCTACCTATATACTCAAGGCAAAAGCGAGTCCATGATCGACCATACTTCTAGCTATTATTGCTCGCCATGCTTATCCAACCGGCCAATCCAGTGGCCACACTTTACACCGGCTAGGACACTTGTATTGCATGCATGCTTAACTTAGCTATATACTCTCAGTTGTCTTGTCGATGAACAGTAAACCGACTTACTTTTTAGCCTATATATATATGGGATCACATTGTAATAAGAGGACTCTCTCTCTCAAACTTTAACTATAAAATCTAATACAAGCGAAACTCGCCAATTTGTCGACAGATTAACTTGTTCATCTTGTAAAAGATCCGGCAACCTTGTTCTTACTCGCCACCCTAACCACACGGAGAAATCATTCATTTCAGCCTCATATCCTCAAGATAAACAACTTTATTACCGCCGTCGGTGTTCGGCGCAAACATCGATTGGCTCCGTTACCGGAAACCGATCATCATTCAACTTTTGAAGATCACTTACTCCACCACAAAGACGATTTCACGGTGTCTCGGTAAAGTCATCATCATCTGCAACTTGTCGATCAACTTGCACAGAGGAGATCATCAACTTCATTGCAAACTCACATTTGAGTCCATATAAAATACCAGGTTGATTTACGCATTTTTCATCGGTTTCAGATCTTCAAGTAAGGAAAGTTTGGTCATCTTTTCGTTGCAAACCGCCTGGGAAATACAAACAGTCGTTACCTTATATTCCTGAGTCAGAAAAATACCCGCCCAAAAATCATAAGTCATGGCTGGCGGGAAAAACATGAACCCTGCAACACCGGCAAAGCTGACCAATCGGGGGGCGCCACGTGGAGCGAGCACGCCCGTGGAGAGGCTAGCCGAAGGGTTATGTCGGATGGGGCGGATGTCAACCACCGCCTCACAACCGACATGCGAGCATACATACGGGGAAAGGACTAAAGCCCGTGAAATACATGAGGAGGCGGTTAGGAAAAGCAAGGAAAAGGAATCGCGGGGACGTCCCAACCCAACTAACGAACAACAAGCTATTTTAGCCGAGGAGCTCCCCACAACAAGATACATATAAAATAGCATTGCAAGCGCACATGGAATATGTTGAAGAAATGCGGAAGGAAATGCACTACTCATTGCGAAGGATTACCTCCTCGGTCAATCCGTAAATTCAACCTCCTCAACCCGCACAAACCGAGATTCAGCCCACATTCATTCCTCCAAAAGCGGTTCACCACATCGATCGAAATAGAGGAGAGTAGTCATGCAACCTCACATCCTAGAGAGGGTAGAAATCGCGCTTGGTAGGCGGGGCCCGTGATCGGCGATCGCGGTGCGACCAGATGCGACCAAGAAACACTCGCCAGAGTTCGCACCGCTTGGAAGGACATGGGGACTCGGAAGTTGAAGAAAGTTATATTGCGCTCCCACCTATTCCCCCCAAATCAAGAGAAGAGATAGGCATCATGAAAAAAGCGAGATTGAGGAATTGACGAAGGGAACAAAGAGTGTTAAAAGCGGTTCCGGCGTGGGAACAAGTGTGCTTCATCCCGGCTATCTTGGCGGCTCCAAGGGGAGGAACTCACTATCCCAATTTCATAAACTACCACGGAGCAACAGATCCTCTGGACTGGCTATCCGCTTTTCAAAGCAGAATCAGTCTGTGTACCTCTAGCGATGAGGCTTGGTGTATAGCATTTGTGGGATCAATGCAAGATCGGGGCGACATCATGGATCCATGATCTTCCTCTGGATCGATTTTATCATGGGATGACCTGATCAACAAGTTTATAAGCGAAATTCAAGTCGATAGGAGGACCAAAAAGGCATATCGACTGCATGAGGTCCGACAAAGGCGACAATGAGGCTACTCATGATTATTATGGCGGTTTTACAAAGTGTATGAGCTGACCAGGGTATAGCGAGATAATGTTGTCATGAGTAGTTTTGAAACAGGGGTTGAAGCCGGGTACTTGAAGTCTTATTTCGCTTTGTCACCACCAAATGAACCTACAAGAAATGTTGAGCTCGACTAGAAATACATTGCAAGCTGCGGGAAAGCGAAGGCGTCTTACGTCCAACAAAGGCAAAACAGAGGAAATTTGGCGTAGCCCGCCAGAGAGACACCAGCAGAGGGGCGGATAGGAAATTAAGAAACCCGAAAGATTTAAGGAAGAGCATTTCACGCCGCTCGAATTTCCTATTCCCAAGTGTTGAATGAAATCGAGAGGCGAAATACGAACCATACCCAATGGTTCACGACACACGTCGCGATGCATCAAATTTTGTGGCTATCACGGGGATAAGGGTCACACTACCGATGAATGTATCCAATTCAAGCGAGCAATAGAGAGGTTGCTCGCTCGCGGACACCATGATCACCTCAAACTTGATACCGGTGGTCGGATAGGAGGAATCGACAAGCTCGTCGATTCGATAGGAACATTAGAATGATAACCGAACCTCCTCCCACAACAATCAGATTAAGAATCGCATCGGCTTCATCAATAAACATGTGGAGAAGCTTTGTAGTTTTGCGAGGAGTGAACAGACCCTTGCCTTTACTCGAAGTGGTGGTGACTTCTACCAATCTGGAGGATATGTGCCTTTGCATCTCGGTGGTTGTCAATCGGGCTGTGTCAATAGAGTGATGGTTGATCTGAGGAGCTTGCCGCGATATCCTATATTACAACTGCTTCAAAGAGTTGGGATTCAGCGACTCTAATTTGAGACCGCATAATGGCACCCTTGAGGGCTTTACCAATCATAAGATACAGGTCAAGGGGGCCATCGACCTCGATGTTCAGATGGGAGATTATGCACCCTTTCGCACGGAAAAGGTGATGTTTTTAGTTGTCGATCTTCAGTCCAATTATAACATGATAATTGGAACACCCGCTTTCAAGCGATTTGATGGTAGCTTCCATTCCGCATCGGCCGAGCAAAGTTTTATGTTGGGGGCGGGATCGGAACGTCGATCAGCGAACTGCCATTTGTCCTAACATACATACATGAGATGAGAAGCAGGGGAATAAGAGGATTCGAATCGAACGACCATATAACATGGAGAACATCGACATGATCGAGTCGTTGTTGATCTGAACCGATCAAAATAGAGTGTGAAACATTGCAAGTCGAGAGATGAGCGGATTTTCACGCGAAGATGAGTTGATCGAGGTGGTCATCAATGAGGAATATCGAGCAAAAGATAAAGATAGGGGCTCGATTGAGTCCTATCGAAAGGAAAAATTGATACAATTACTCAAAGAGAATTTGAGTGTCTTTGCTTGGGTGGTTACCGACATGCGAGTCGAACCAGGCGTCGCCTGCACCATCTTAACGTCGACCCTACTTTCAAGCCGATACAACGGCCAGCGCGTCGATTCTCAGCGAAAAGGGCGGCGGTGAAAGTAGAGGTCGGAAAGCTTCTGGCGGGAATCATAAAAGAGCTTGCCTACCCTACTTGGTTGGCAAATGTGGTTATGGTAAAGAAGCACAACGGCAAGTGGAGAATGTGCGTCGACTTCACGGACATCAACAAAGCATGTCCAAAGGATCCTTATCGGCTACGAATTGACCGGTTAGTTGACTCTATTTACGGCTTTGAGGTTTTAAGTTTCTTAGAGCGCATATTCAGGTATCATCAAAATGCGGGATGGTTGAGTCCGACAAAGCGGCTTCGGCTTTCAGAGCATTGGAGGATTGTATTATTATGAAATGATGCCATTTGGGCTGAAGAATGCGGGTTCGACTTATCGTGAATGGTCAGCGAGGTCTTCGATTCGCAGATTAGCGAAAATATGGAAGCTTACATAGATGACATGGTTGTTAAGTCCGCCCGAGACGGGTCACGCTGCCGACCTTCAAGAAACTTTCAATAATGTCCGAAAACACTCGATGAAGTGAATCCGGCCAAGTGTACTTTTGGTGTCGAGCGAGGCAAATTTACGGGGTTTATGGTTAGTCGTCGTGGCATCGAGGCTAATCCAGGAAAAATTCAAGCTTTGATTGACATGAGAGAGCCTACTACCATCAAAGAAGTCTGAGGAGGCTCAACGGCCGCATCATTCGCTAGGTAAACTTCATATCGAAATCGGCGGAAAGGTGTCTCCCTTCTTCAAAATTTTCGAGAGCAACAAAACTTTTTCATGGAGCGCAGAGTGTTCGCGAGGCATTTCAAGCTTTAAAAGAATATCTAGGAAACCACCTCTTTTGGTTAGTCCCGTAGAGGAGATGTTTTGTTTTGTATTTAGCGGCTTCGGACCGGTCGTTTGCCACCGTTCTTGTCAAGGAGGCGGAACCTCCAAAATCCCGTTTATTATGTAAGCAAAGCTCTCAGTCCGGTGGAGAGCCACTATTTTAATATTGAAAAATTAGCCTACTCACTTGTCATTCTTTGCCCGCAAACTCGGGGCTTACTTTACCTCACACGATAGTGGTCTTAACGGATAGTCCATTGCGTCAAATATTGCATAAACCGGATCTTTACGTGTGACTTCTCGGATGGGCAATCGAAATCACCGAGTTCGACATACAATATCAGCCCGAGAAAAGCTATCAAGGGACAAGCGCCAGATTTTATTATAGAGACAAGCTTTAGCTCGCCACAACCAGTTCGCCGTTAGCCCGGCGAGCCCGTTGCGGCGAGAATAAGCCCAATCAATGTTGGCATTTGTATGTGGATGGGGCATCTAGTCGAAATGGTGTGGGGCGGAGTAATCTTGATGGAGCCGGAACAACGGAGAAATCGAAAAAGCTTTGAGGTTCGAATTTCCGCCACAAATAATCAAGCCGAGTATGAAGCGATAATTGCCGGGCTCAAATTAGCCAAAGAGTTAAAAGTGGAAAATGTTGAAGTATTTTGTGATTCCCAACTCATTGTCAACCAAATCTCAAGGAATTATGACACGAGCGTGGCATTCTAGAGAAGTATGGTGAGATTGTTCGACAAGCTGAAAAGCAACTTTAACTATTGCGAGTTCATCGAGGTGGAAGAGAGGACAACGGCGAAGCGGACTACCTCTCCAAGCTATCACTTAAGGAAGAAATTGCGAGATCCTCGATAATAATCAGTATCTAGCGTACCCGCTATTGAGGAAGCACAAATCATGGAAATTGATATACCAAACCAACTACATGTTGGATTGATGAAGTTCAAGCTTACATAGAAGCAGGCTGCTACCCGAGGAGCGGACAAAGCTCGCGCTCTTAAGAAAAGAAGCGGCCGTGTATATTTTAAACAATGGAATACTCTATAGAAGGTCCGCAACTAGACCTTTATTACGATGTGTTCGAAAGGAAGAAAGCAAGACAATCCTTATCGAACTTCACCAAGGGGTGTGTGGAGGTCACCCGCTAGTCGCTCTTTAGCACGAAGGTCATAACCGCGAGGTATTATTGGCCAACCATTCTTAAAGACTCGAAAAAATTGATTCGAGAATGCCGGAGTGTCAAAAACATGCGGACATCCCCGCGAATACCATCTGCTGATTGAGCGAGCATCGTGACCACACCTTGGCCTTCGACATGTGGGGCTCGATCTCATCGGACCATTTCCACCAGGAAGAGGCGGATGCAAAGTTATCATAGTAGCGTGGATTATTTCACAAAATGGATCGAAGCAAAACCCATGGTTAAAATTACCGCTAAAGCCGCAGAGTTATTTCTTACGATCAAATTTTTCCGTTTTGGCATTCCACGGGCGGTAGTATCGAGATCACGGCCCACAATTCGGAAAGACTTTTCGGACCTTTGTGAGAATTCAAAGTTAAACACCGGCGATCGTCCGTGGCTTATCCTCAAGAAACGCGGCGGTGAGGCCGGCAATAAACAAATAATCAAGATGCTTAAGAAAAGCGTAGATGACAAGGTGAAAGCGGGAGGGTGGGTCGATGAGCTACCCGCCATTCTCTGGTCACTTCGCACCACGATCAAAACACCCACGGGAGAAACACCTTTTGCCCTTACTTATGGATCGAGGGCTATGATTCGGTCGAAATGGCACTACCCGGATCGAGTCGCATTATATGACCCAAATGATAATCTTTTAAGCAGACGGATCGACTTGGATCTAGTGGAGGAAAAAAGAATAGCGACTTATCATCGATTAGCGAACTACAAACAAATCGCTAAACAACAACATGACAAGCGAATCCGCACCACTCATTTAAAGTCGGGATTTCGTTCTTCGAACGAAAGGGCCACGGGTATGGCTTTGATAAAGGAAAGCTAACAACAAATTGGGAAGGCCCTTATCAAGTCGCAAGAGAGATCAAGAAAGGACTTATGTCCTCAGAAATCAGCAAGGCTACGAGCTCAATAGACCTTGGCATGCGGACAACCTCAAAAGGTACTACATGTAATAAATCGGCTAGGGATGTGGCTATCCCCTCGTTTCACGACTTGAGTGGTTAGGCTTTCTTATTTTGCTTGTAATCTTTACTCATCTAGCGGGATGAGTCAAAATTAATAAAGCCCGACTTTACATTCTCTTTTTATATGCAAATTATTACAAGTATGCATGGGTAAGAAAGAATTGTGCTCGAAGAATTTTCAACAAAACTTCGGCTGGACTTTAGAGTTGTTAAAAATAGGGGCAATATTTGGGAAATTTTAACGCGGGCACAGGCACAACTTCCTAGCAAACAAGTTATTTCAGATAAGATTCCAGAGGGGACAGATGTTATCTCATACAGGAGTCCGCACAAGATCGACCTAGAATCTTATCTCAAACAAGGGGGACGGATGTTGTTATCATCGGACTCAATTTAGAAACAATAAATTCAAAAAGAGCAAAAAAAAAAGCAAGCATACATAAAAGACAAATGCGGACAAAAGTGCGGGAATTAATGTTTTTTACAAAGCAGAGCGAGAAATCTAAGAGCCCTCGGGCGCATCTCTTCGTTATGAACATTCTCTTCACGGAGAGAATGATGCGACATCGATCAACATTTGTCTCGAGATCACGGAGGGCTCTACCAACGGCTCAGCCGGTTTGCTCCACTCACCCCCCTGACTGCTCGCCCTCTTGGCCGCTCTCTCTCTCTTGCTACGTGGCCAGCGCTGCACGCTCTCTCGGTCGCCTCAATCACGGCGGGGGCCACCCAATCGAGGATCACACTCTGGAACATAGCCGCTGAAGCTCAATATCGAGAAAAAGGTATGCGATCATGAAATTCTCTTAGATAATCCCGAGAAGGATGGGTGAGAATCCATTCCTCTAGGGGCGTCAAGGTCGGGTTTCTTTGCCGTCATGAGCCAGGGCGCACCTCGCGATATGATAAAACCCTTGATCATATCCCATCATAAAGCCGTCATCGAAGCGGCCTTGGTGACCTTGAACACTTGAGCCTAGATCCTTGGTGTGCCCGCTTGAGATCCGTACACTTTGCTTGCTCGGCTTCCCAATGAGCTTGGGCCTCGTTAACTTTAAGCTTCATCTCTGCATGGCCCGATCAATGATTTACCACCTCCACGAGGTCGAGTTAACTTTCGGGTCTCGGTCACCGCGCCTTGATTTCTCAATCTCGCATCATCACCGCGTTTAACCGCCCACGAAGCCAGCGGACACATCATTTGCGGCCCCAGAGCTTTACGAGTTTCAACCACTTCTTTCGACATTGACACTTTCGGCTATGGTGCTTCTATAATCATTGATGAATTGTGCCAAGCCGCACCAACCTAATGGAAGAAAAACCAATAGCGGAGTCAATATTGACTTGAGGAAAACGACAATAAAAGGAATGAAAAACAAAAACAAGAAATGAGGTTTACCATGCTCACCGTGGCGCCGTATAAGCCCCACAAATCTTCAATACTCCCCAGAAAGGCACGGCGGGGATCAACTTGATCCGCCAGCACAACCCTGTCCGCTATCCCGCGGCCTACCTCCATCTGGATCTCATTAGGGATACCCCATCTGAAATGTCTCAGCGGGGGCACATCAGCGATACCCCTTGAAATTGTGCGCGCCATGGCCAGGTCGAGAGGTTGTTGCCGCATGAACTCTTTGTCCAACCAGGCAGCGGGACAACCTCTGGGCCCGATAGGGACTCCGGCAAAGGGCACTACCACCTTCGTACCCGCAGATACCACGTCATCGGCCACAGGTTTGCCTTTATCAGTTTTGGATTTCTTAAGAGGAGGGACCTCCTGCAAGCTGCTATCGTCTCCATCGGGCTCAATCTCTTCAACCGCAGCCCTCTTCTTCTTATCACCAGCAGGCGGCTTTGTAAGAGTGGTCTGCTTCATAGTTTTGCCCGCCGCGGTTTTTCTATTCTTGGCGGTGGGATGATTTTGTGACCTTAGCCCGGAGGCTCCGGCGCGGCGTCTGCAAGTCGACCATGGGAAGGGTTGTCTTAATCCCTTTAGTTCGGCGCCGGTTCTTTTCACCTCACCAACGGTCTTTTGCTTGGACAATTGGCTGCGACGAACTAATCTATCCATGGTACCTGCGGGGAACAAATATATATTAGCGGCTAGAACATATGAAAAGAGACATATTATGAAAAGAAGCAAGAAGAATGCAAGTAAAAATCCTACTCGGTGCTCGCATATTAGGATAACCGCCGGCATATTTCACACGAGAAGGCATAAACCTCCCATGGTGACACTCGCCGTACCAATCGGGATGGGTCGGCAACGAGTCGACTACAACTAAAGGTTCGCCAACACCGCTCCAGAAGTCCGGCTGTTTCTAAGATAGAAATTTGGCGACGTCAAGCAACAACCTCCGCTTAAATGCCCTAGCACGAGGTTCATTTTTACGAGTATAGCCGGATCGTCTTTAAGCTCGGAGATAAACTCATCATCGTCATATTGGGTTTTTATCTTATTCAAGTGATCGATCTTGACCGAATTCTCCGCTAGCTTCTCAAACGGCCAGCCTACCCGGGACTCTACCTTCATACATCTTTTGTCCCAATCCGCCACCTTGTCAGGAAGATCAAATAACAAGCGGGGTCTACCATGACTCGATCGACTACGCGGTTGGATTTGGCCGGCGCCGCCCTTCCGGGAGAAACTATAAAAATCTAAAAGCACCGGCATCGACGGTTCGCGCCGCTCAACCTCATCGATTATAATAAAGGACATTACCACGCGAACAACTCCCAAACTCAGGTCGCAAGGCATCACTTTTAGCTCTTCCATAAAAGTAACAAAGAATGGATCAAAGGGAGGTCTGAGTCCGGCCGCAAAATGATCATAATGCAGCCACGAGATAGTCTTGCTTTGGTCTCGGCCCCGCGAGTCCATGGCATCTTTGAGTCGCGCCCATACTAACAAAACGATAGTCCGCCGAGATATCGTGCGCCGCTAACGCCAAGTATAATCTTCTCGATCCTTAAACTCCTCCATCGGGCTACAAGTTCACTATCCGCCCGTTTTACGCTCTGCGAGTTCATTTTCAACCGCGCGGACCTTCTCTTGGGCGCCCTCTTCTTTTTCGCGGGTTCTCGGCGACGGTTTCTTGCGTACAACAATTTTTGAGATTTTTGGGCTTCTCCGATACCACAGGGTTTCCACGGCTTCCTTGATCTTGCCGCTACTTTTTGCGGCTCCAGGTTTTAAAACTCTCTCCATCCTGGTGAGGAGATTGCTTAGTGCCATTTGGTCGCCATCTTCAACCTCGCCCTCCATGGCGCCCTCACTAATAACTTGTGACCTCAGGGTCGATTCTATGTTAATGGATCCAGGGTTTGGATTGTCTTCCATCTCCTCCTCATCACCGCTTAGAGCTAGCATCCTCCATGCTCACCTCCTCCGACCCATAACCCGCTGCGGCCCTAGCCTCTTCGTCGATTGTGTGTGCTCGATGACATTCGGAAAGAAAAAGGGCAAGGTGGATCGGTTTATCACCCGGACATGGAAATCGGGTCGAGGTGAGAGCAATCACACCCGACACCTCGCCTTCCATCTTCCTTAAACAGATACAAAATTCCCAAAAACCCCAAACATCGCCTTAAAAACCCCAAGTTCTCGAAATACCCTAAATTCAAAACCGGATAAACCCTAAAATGCATATTCAAAAGCATAGACACAAATACTTGAACAAATAGCAAGAAACCATGATCAAAGCATGCACATACGATGGATCTTACGAGAAAAGAGCCATAAATGGCGAGAAAAAACATAAGCGGCTTGGGCTCATGGCATTCATCAAAAGAGGTAAAATTGCAGAGGCAAGAATCACAAAGATTCATGAATTTTGTAAGAAGAATGGGAGAAATAAAAGCATAATCAAATCGACAAACAATAAAAGAGTGAAATTTACTTTGATTGATAATAAAGGTGATAAAGTGTTGAGCTTTGATGAAAAGAAGCGCCAAGCGCCGGAATTTCCTTGCTTTATCGCGGAAGGATTTATTAGAAGTAAAGAGAGGAAAAGCGTAAGTGTTGGGGTGACTCATCTTTTATAGAGGGAGAATTGAGGGGGAGAGAAATCGGTAACCGTTCCTGTCATCATTACATTTGAATTTTGAATCCCAACCGCCGTGTCAGAACACGTGGCAGACATGACGTTTCGTGTACCGATACATCCGTTTACATTTTCTAACCGTTCAAATTTCTTCGGCGACGCATCACATCACGCGCGGCATAAGCGCGACTTGCGATATTACTATCTCCCAACATTATTTCAAGCGGCTAGCATCAATCAATGCCCGCTTTGGCTTACACAACAAAACACCTTTGATAGGCGTTATCACTTGAGTAAGTCCGGCGAGCGTTGTCGGCAATCAAGCCCCGCCTTGCCGCAATACGAGGCATATAATCGGTAATTAAGCTCACGCGATACTAACACGATTCAAGCCCGATAGAACATTATCGGCAATCAAGCTGTTATTTACAAATGCACAACCGCATAGCTAGTGGTTTTCACCAACACCGGTTCAAGCCCGATAGAGCAATATCGGTAAACCTCTATCACGGCGACTACAAAGGAGCTTCACCTAAAGTTCTTCTTCAAGTTCTACTCTCGCCTTGGCGGACACGCGAGCACGCAGTAGGGGCCATTGATATACCCGGATTGGAATGGGGCCTGTTCATCCATATTGGGCCTACAATCTCGGCCCGTCAAACACGAGATAATGGGCCTCTATCTCCGCCGCCGCCACCAAAGCTTCTTCTCGGCGCTAGCTATAAATCGGGGTCCAATCCATGACATTAAGCCGGACCCATTCTCTCCATGTGATTCTACCTATATACTTAAGGCAAAAGCGAGTCCGCCGAAGGCAAAAAAGCGAGTCATTGATCGACCACACTTCTCGCCTCATTTGTTCGACCATACTACTCGCTGCTCGCCATGCTTATCCAGCTGGCCAATCCAGCTGGCAACACTTTACAGCTGGCTAGGACACTTGTATTGCATGCATGCTTAACTTAGCTATATACTCTCAGATTGTCTTGTCGATGAGCATGCATGAAACTTCTTTTTACTTTTATATATATGGGATCACATTGTAATAAGAGGAATCTATCTCTCAAAACTTTAACTATAAAATCTAATCTGATGAAACTCACCAATTTATTTTCACAGTTAACTTGTTCTTATTCGCCACCCTAACCACACGGAGAAATCATTCATTTCAAACATCATATCATCAAGATAAACATCATTCTATGCAAATCTGGTGTTATTGCATGACATCAATAACAAAAACAAAACACAGAATATACAATACACTAGAAACAATTAAAAAAATAAAAAACAATAAGTAAATGACGAGGAAAAGAACCTATGCAAGAGGATGAGGATAAGGATGTAAACATAAGATAAAAAAATAAAATTGCGGCCCCTTGTCTTCTTCTTTTGAATTTTTATATTTATTTTGACTGGAAATTGTCTTCTTGTTGGGATTCACTATTTTGCATGCTGTATGTATCTGTCTCTTTGCTTTGTTTTCAACTACCATTTACCTTTACCTAATAATCGGTTTTCTCTGATTTAATTCAGATTTTAATACTTTATATATATCTGTCTTTTCCATCAAATCTCCCTAAGAATGGATCCAATTATATGCAACATAAATAAATAAACAAACAAATGACAAAAAGATAATTGGTCAAAATGACCATCGTATCCCCTTTCCCTCTCTCAGATTCTCTTCTTTGTGGTGATGTGCAATTGAAGTAGGAAAATCATTATTTTTATCAAAAGCTTCTTTATCCATACTCTCCGTTAGAAAGCATCTTTTTTTTCTTTCTTTTAAATAAATAGAAAAAATAGGTTGAACCCGAAGCCAAAGACCCTTGAGTCGTAGGTCTTTAGAGGTTTGTGAGGATTTAAATCGAAAGTTATATTTTAGTGGACTATGATGTTTTATTCCTATAAGAAACGTTGATATAGATATCGAACTTTCACGCAGGGCCGGCCCTAGCTATAAGCCATGAAAGCGGCGCAAGCGCGATAATTTGGTAAATTTACGTATTCATGATTTAAAAAAAAAAAAAAAAAAGCGTATAGATCTAATCTAATCTAACGTAATAGAATATGTTAATAAAGGCCAAAAGAATTTTTAATTGACCTATATTTTTTTTTGATTGATAAAAGTAGAAAAAAATTCTGATATACAAATTATGTATACACATCACATATGTATACTTTTTTTTTTTTTGAATTGGATTAAGTCACAGGAAATATGTTAGAAAAATGTGATAAAACAAACAGAATGAATGATCTCCAAAGATGGCGTATAAAACGTTCTTTAAAGAGAGATGTTTAAGACTTCTATCGAGGATTGATAGATCTACTTTAGAGAGCACATTATGTTTGTCTTGATGATGCTTATATTCGTGTTTTCACCGAATCTTTGATGTCTCTTTATATATAAACAACGAAAAGATATTGTCACTCTTGAAAGAAGAACAAAGCAGGTTAAATCTTGAAAGGATGTGTCGAATGAACATGCAAACCCGAAATGGTATTTCGATGAAAAATCCTTCTACGAAATGGTGTGTCGTTCGCATAGGTTCGTTTAGGTTTGAGGCGTTGCCCCGAGCCCCTCGACCGGCACTGGCCGACCGGGCGAGTCGAACGTTCTTTTTCGCGACACTGTCGCGTATTTCGAGATAAAAAAACAATTCGACAGCATGTAGGAAAGCTAAAATATTAAGTAGGCCTCGCTTTCACGTCTCAACGCAAGGACAAAAATACAACTATTGATGTGCCCATGAAGGCCAGAAAGCATAAAAATGTAACCATATCTATTCCAACACCAAATTAACAGTTGATATTGAAATAATTATTATGTAATTTAAAATCAACTTTTTTTTTTCCCTTTAAAAAAAAAATCAACTTTTTTTTTATGGGATGTCATAGTATAAATTTGTACATAAAAAATACTAGCCTTTTATCACAAACTGGAAAAAGTAAAACAAACTAATAAAAAGCCATCTTTCATAAAGCTTCAAACTTTGTCTGTTCCTAGAAGGGAATACAATTATGACAACTAAAAAAGGAAAAGGGATAATAAAACTCAAATTAACTACTACTATAAACAATGCATAAAATTTTATTGCTAAATCTTTTGATTAGACAACAAAATAAGATTGATACAAACATAAACTGTTCAAAATACCATCTCTAAGGCATTCAAGACAGTGACAAAATGCCAGATTATACATCTTACATTTATTTGTCCCCTCTGATCCTCCTCAAGCCAATTTGTGTATGTTCTTGATTTCGAGAAATACTTGTATGAAGTCTTTATTGCAACACGCGCAGCAGTGTGTATAAAAGACAATCTTTTTTGTCGTTTATACACGATCCAAACGCAGTGCAATAAAGACTCCTTATCTAAGAATCTCAGAATCATAGAAAAACAGGTTCCCTTCAGGTCACATTTTTTTCTTAACCAGGCCTACTCCTCTTTTGAACACCTTTTCCATCTGATCTTAGAACAACACCACTTGAAGCCCCTTCAGATGAACCTTCCATGGACTTTGTGAAAGAAGTTGAAAGATCATTATAAAGCTCAACTACCCTTCTAATGTTGTTGTTAAGCTCTCTGATCAAACCAACATTTCGGCTCAAATTATCCGGATTCTTCGACTCATGATTCTGATTAATCTCATTGATTAGCAGCCTGTTTTGATCCAACAAATTCTGTACTTGAACAAAACTCTTCTGAAATGTCTGCATAACTTTACCATCTATCTTGGCACCATTAACAAGGTTATATAATGCATCTCCATCCATTTCTAGATGCTCAAATCAAAAAAGGGGGTGTTTGCTGCAGAAAATTGCATAAAGATAATTAGAAGAATATATTATGATACTGCTTTTTAAGGAAAAGAATTCATCATATTCTCCTACTTGTACAATGTACATGCTTAAGCAAATAAAAAGCCCAGACAACAACACATGATAAGGTTTTGATTTGTTTAAGACAAATTGGCATAAAGGGACAGGTTCTGAAGTCTGAACCTCAGTATCATTACCTCTTAGCATAAAGACAAAAAAGGGTACTGTACATAATTCCAAAGACATATATCAAACATTATTTTTATCATCATTAGCATCATTATGCTTGCTTTGATCATTTTTCTTTCAATGTAAGTGTGAAATAACCAGATCCCTTTTTCCAAAAAAGGAACTTTTCTTCTAACTTGTACTAATATGCCCACCACAAGAGCTAAAAACAGTACACCTAAATCAGAAATATCTTCAATCCAAAAAATGGATCCTAATATAAAATCAAACAAAACAAATTACAAAATCAACGACCATGCGAATTAGATAGAATTAGCAAATCTTTCTTCTTGTAGCTCCAAATTCATGGACTACACTCGTGAAAACAATTCCCAGACAAAGAAGAAGCATTAATCGCATCGCTGCTAGAATTAAAAATAAAAACTCATTCAAACTAAAATACAAACACATGATATACACAACAAATCACAAAATGAGGCTAATGAGCTACCCAAATTGAACCACAGAGAAAATTCTAAATCCAATGAATCAAAATTCGAGTACAAATGAGCAAAAGAATCAAGCTTTGAGTAAACAGAGCACATCTACACTCAACATGAAAAAATCACGGAACTTTTTTCCTTTTTTTTTTTTTCTTAAACTCAAAGAATCCTCAAGAAAGCATATCACACTTCGTGCGTGCATAAAAAAAAAGAGAATGAAGAAAAAAAAAATCTATTTTTGTTGAACTTTTACCGTGAAAATCTGCAAACATTCAGAGAGATAAGTGGGGAGACGGGAGTCTGAGAGACAGAGATTGGGAAAAAAAAAATAGAAAAGATCGGCGATTGAATCGAATCTAATAAAAGAGCTAGAGAGAAGAGAGAGAGAATTGAAGTACTACTCTCTTTCTCATCAATCTGCCTGAAATTTTGAGAGGAAGAGAGAATATGTAGATTTGACAGTACCCCACGACCCCCCGACCCCCCCCCCCCCCATACTATTGCTAACTTATGTTTATAATATCTATTGTTCAGGACGGTGATATTCGTATAAAATCAATATCGCGACAACACATCAAATCTACTCTAGTATTGTAGTAAGATTTACTCCGAAAATATTTAAGTAGTAACTCTAAATGTAGAGGTAACACATGCCAATTGCGAACCCAGTTGTTTTGAGGCATCGGAATAAATTTGAAGATAAAATGAGACATTAAAAATGTTTGTATATTTTTACCAACAAAAATATATCGATTTTTGGATTTCATTGAGGGCACTGGCCTCCTCCCTTCCACTTGTGTCCGCCCCTGACACATGTGAAACAATGTGTACCATGCATTGACACAATTATTTACTGAGTTGAAACTGTGGGTACAGATTGCTTCAGTTGTGTTGTCTTCGTATATGAAGATACCACCTAAAAGACACTCGATCCAATCACTCAAAAAGTCGAACTCTACATATGAGATTCGACTTTAAAAAAAAAGGTCGAATAATCACATTAAACCTCTAGAAAGTTTAGCATTATACATGAATATGGTGCCACGATAAATGTAATATGATGTAATGCCTTTCACAATAAATATGATGTGATACACCAGACGTATTATAGTAAGGGAAGTTATTGGTAAACTGTAGACCTTTTATCTTTAAACTGTGTGATCCAAATTTGTTTACATGTCGATTCGATACATACGAATATCTGGCACAAAATTTCTCTTATAGTCATAGTATTTTCAAACATATAACTTTATGTTGATTTTTTTTTTCTTTTCAAAAGGTATAACTTTATGTTATTGTCTTATTGATTTAGTGTATTTCATCCTATTTTATTTGAGAGAATTTGCGTTGTGATATATATTTATTATTTTACTTCACATGTCTAAGAAACAAAATATATTATAGGGAATGAGGAAGACAAAAATATTTCATCAATTGAGTAGAAGGACGATCTTTTGAAACTTTTGATAAAGAATACAAAACTATTTATCCATTATCGAAATTCACGTGTTCGAAATTCATTGCTTAAATTCATTGCTGCGAAATTCATTATCAAAATTCACTAATTTTCAAAATTCATTGTCGGGATTCAACGATTTTAAGGATTCATTTATCAAAATTCATTTGTCGAAATTCAACGATTTCGGGATTCACTAGTGGAGATTCATTGATTTTCGGGATTCACTGTTAAATCTTCTCGCTATAAAATTATCTGATTGTCTTCTCCCTATAAAAATATGTAGTTGTCATGTTCTTAATAATATTCCAGATTGTGTCCCTTATCATAATTTCCCATATATTATATAATGCATAAAGCAAACAACTAAATAGGCTTCACGAAGCCTGTTGGAGAGCAAACATGAGAGGTTTTTGCTTGCTAACCCCTTATGCAGTGACGGAACGTGTGATACAGATTTATCTCCAGTAGCGGATCCACTTTATGGAAGGGCGTTAAATCTTTCGGATCCTAGGAAAATCTATTATATATATATATATATATATTATGTATTGTTTTTGTTCCCATAAAAGTTATATGCGCCCTATCATCTATAATAATCCGATAATTTGATATAAAACTTTATCATATAAATAAGAGTACATTGTTATTATTAAAGTGATATATTTAAAAAAAATATTAATCAATTTCGGAATATTGGTTTTCTTCAAAAACGTTGTTTGTAATATTTTAAATATTTATATTGATAGAAGTAGAAGTGTTAATGTGCTCGGATAATGCGATATATAGTCGTGTTTTTTGCGATGTATAGATCTTTATTTTTTCGAATCGTAGGGGCGGAAAAAAACACTACACTATATTTTTATTTTTTTCTTATCGAAAACATCACTTTATTAAAATTAGCCTACAAAAGGAGGCAACCATAAAACATTACAAAATTATTCTGGAATAATGTAAGGAAAACAAGGCATGTTTTACATTATTCTATACACCGCCAGTCTAAGGTTTACACGCCTCACTACATTCGACAAAAATGCGTAGGATGGGGTCTCTCATCCCATGGCCGTGGATGATCTTCTACTATATTTTTTTGATTCTGAAAAAGATTTAGAATTTTGGCTCAAAATCATCCAGGGATCTTGCGTCTGCTTCACTGTTTATATCATGGATATTAACTTTGTGTTTCGGATCACTACACCATCACTCCACTTCATATGGGTCCCCAAGCAAAAATTTCCAAGAAAATAGGCTTGCATAATGATACGTGTATCTCCAAAACTCTACGTAAATTTACACACAACATCATCTGTATGCAGCGAACATTTACTATGATTTTTAATTTTTCTAAAATAAAAAATGAATGGTGAGATGATGAGATTATAAAATTTATTTTAACTTTTGGAGGTACTTTATCATTATCCGATTGACTTCATCGAGAGGACCAGCTCCACAATGGAAAATAAACTTCATCTAAAGAGAAAATGAATTCAAGCAAGAGAAAAAAAATTGCATTTTAACATAGAGATTTTTTTTAAAACACGTTCAAAATGACTTTGGTTGCATATATATTTTTCTAGCATTTCATTGATTGTGCACTTAACTCGCAGGATCCACGAAAATTTGTTTGAAATTTCACGCCATTTTTATGTCAACATATAAACTATAAAACCAAAATAAATCCAAACGACTCAAATCAGAGGAAAGTAACAGGAGAGAGAGATGATGGGGATGGGGGGGGGGGGGGGACTGAAAGAGGTGTTTCCTTCTTTGCGTTAATCGCACGGTATTCTATTTTACATTATTAATCACTATTCGTTGTGTAATACATCATAATATACTCATCACATAATTAAACAGAGAATCTGTATTTAATACGCTACAAGAACCACATGATATAGAGATTCGACATTTTACAGACCTAAGTCGATATTGTGGTTCAGTATTTAGGGAAAAATTTTAGGTTGTAGTATATACGGTAGGGTTATGTTGAGGGTTGGGGCAGAGGATAAGTTGAGGGTCATGGTGGGGTTATGGTCTAATTTTAAGGGTTTAGGTTGGGTCTATTAGGGTTTTGTGGGGAAGAGTAAAAATGATGAAACAAGCATAAACTCAGAGATCTGAAACCAAAATAAATAAATTCCATCAATCTTTATCGTGAGTCACGATGTCTTTACTTATGGTTGCACCTACTAAACGTAGCTAACCATTGGTTCTCTGCTCATTTAGCGTGATAGCGAAGTCGAGGAATCAAATTTAGGTAAATTTAATGGGTATATTAGAGACAATGATAGTGTGAGCTGGGTGAGATGTTTTGATGAATTTAGTTAGATTATATAAGTTATTTAGTGTAGTAATTTTTTTAGCCATGTGTGTCTTAGCCCCCCTTAGCCCCCTTAGCCCTTAATACACCTACGTCCTTGGTTTGGCATGACACGGCAAAACTGTTGAGTTTTCACACCTTTATGTGAACACCTTCAATTTAGATGGGTGACAAATATGTCAGAAAATAATTTATCTTCGTGCATATTGCCTTTTAATGGCCTAAACCGATGAAGTATGAAAATTAAGAATTTTACTAATTAATACTACTTTCAAATGCCAAAATAAATCTATTTAAACGTTTGCGAATTAAGAAATTGATTAAGTGTCAATAATTTTAATGTTAAAAATCTAGAATACTTATTGAGTCTCATTAATATAATAACTTTAAAGTAATGAAAAATAGTTGAATGTGTAATAAATTAGGAGTAAAAGAAATTTAAATTTTTTTATAATAAATACTCAATTGATATTCTATTTTATTTGTTATGAAACAAATCCAAAACTTAAATGATATTATATTTGGGAATATGGTAGTATCTAAGAGATCGAAAGATTATTTATAAGGATATAGGAGGAAAGGGTTGAAGATTGCAACACTAAAATTGTAACAATCATTCCCATTATATCAATTTTGTTTTTTTGTTTTTTTTTGGTTTTTTTGAAGGGATTATATCTATTTCAGAACCCCTTAAATCTTAGTAGTAATAAAACTGACTTCAAAAAAAAAAAAATAAAAAATCTTAGTAATAAAACTGTACATAAAAAAATTAAAAAATCTTAGTAGTAGTAAATAAATATGAATATCTTTTACACAAATTTTATCTTCTGCACAGATTTTTTTTTCCAATTTCGCCTTTATTTTTTTATTTTACTGGCGTTAATTCATTCGACCAAAGTTTGGTGAATATATAACTTGATATCAATCTTGAAATATGGTGGAATATACGTGTTGAGTCGCGTTTGGTTGATTAAATGTATTTTAAATAGAAATGTTTGAAGTTTTCCAAACTCATACATAGTCGAGCATCATTCGACCAATATTGAGTCCGAATACTCTACATTCGGACTAGAATTGGGTCGAGGATAACAACAATGATATAAAGCGCGCTATTGATTATTTGGATTTGAGACGAGAATATTAAAAGTTTTTGTACTCAATTTTAGTCGAATGTCTTTCATTGGTATTGAGATGAAAAACATTCAAAATCATTAGAATAAAATCGATTATAATGATCGTATTACATTTCAAATTGGAGTCGAATGGGTTTCTTTGTATGAATTGATCATAAATTGGCGAGAATAGTATATATTTTCCGGACTCATTTACGGTCGAGAATGGCGGCGTGTGGAATATCCAAACGAAAATTTCATTCTCGCTCTTGATAAGTGTAAAAACGTTTGTGAAAAGATAGTCCCATAAATATACAATAGTCCACTTGAAAAGGAATAAACGCCAAGCCAAACACTTGGTTGTTAACGTATGCAGCTGGAAAAGTCTTTAAAATTTAGGTAGAAAGTCCCCACCTAAATTACTAATTTAATTATTAACAACATCAATCAAATACAAAATACAAACGATAAGGTGCTTTATGGTTGTTACAATTATTAACTAATGTAGATGACCATGAGTTCTCGAATCTGAGTCAAAGCTTTAAGCTACCTTTTTTTATTTATTGAGAAAGATTTTGAGCATTCCTATTTTATACTTATTGTGTTTTTAGTAAAATAGAGAAAATAATTTAGTCCATTTAATACAGATTGAATTATTTATTACTTCTCCTCCCCACAATCTATTCATTTTAAGCGTTTTTACGTAAATTTTAAAAGTGGTTGGATATCATAAATTTTAAAAATAAATATTTAAAATTTTATTTGACTATTATTAACGAAATAATTATAAAATATTAAAAGTAATTAGATTGTTAATAAATTAGAAGCAAAAATAGTGAATAAATACTTAATAGGTAATGAAACACATTTCAGGACGAGAAAAAAAGTAGATGAAACATCTTATCGACAAATGGAGTATAGTACCTCCATAATCAAAAATAAGTTCGTTTAGTTTTTAGTTTTATCTCATAATATAAATCTATTTAGAATATTAATGAAAACATATATTATATTTTTTTTTTTTTACCCATAATTTATTGTATATATATATATACACTCTTTCAACTATTTTACAACTAGAAGTTAAAAAAAAAAAATTTTTACAACTGTAGAGAGGAGTGATAGAATCACGAGAAAAATCTGTAATGATAGACGTTTAAAGATTATTTTAGATTTTTATCATTCAAATTAATAACACATAATCAACTTAATAAAAAGTCTTAAATCATGTGAAAAAATATAAATTGACTTATATTTAAAGCGGGAGGTAGTATGTTTTTTAATATCTTGAAAAAACTGAAAATTGCTTTGACTATTTATGGCAGAGGTAATGAAGGCTTAAGAAGATGACTCGTCTTTACGGATTGAATTTTCATAAAATTGAATTTTCTTTTTGGAATAAATTTTTGTTTTTTGTTTTTTATTTTTTGAGAACTAAAAGTGTTTATTTTAAACATGGTTATTGCATTTCTTAGTACCAACTATTATTTAATTTTTATCCTTCACTCAGTTCAAATATGATTAACATATGTCGCAGTAAAATAAAAAAGCATATTTCCTTAAAAAGGACTCATACCATTTTCATGTTCTAAATTGTAACTGAATTTCAGTTCGAAATATGGATGTATGATAGTACATGATATTCACGTGACGTAACCAGACACATTTTATAGAAAAATGGTATGTGCAGACTGTGCATTCTTTCCACTCTTTGCTTGAATCCTAATTGATTAAAATGATATATAGTCATAGGTTCCAATAAAATATGTGGTGTTGATTGTGTTGTGTAGGATGTTGCAATGGAAATGATACTGGATATATCATTGATAATTTTATACACGGCTAATAAAAGACTCACTTGAATAGGAATTTTATCAAACTCAAACGTACTCGAGCAACTCGATGAAAGATCGCAAGTACGTAGTTGAACCCGAGCATCATGAAACTTGAACCTTGGATTGTAAACATGAATTCATTTTCACTTATAAAACATGTCATGCATATATATTTACTCGAAATAGAATATAAGCTTACAACATGACATGCTACATTAATTAGTTGTCTCAGCATGACATAAGTTGATTATATATACTTGTCTAATGGTGTAACTACATATAACATAATGCTAACTTGATACTAAATAGTGCCTTTGGTTTATATGATGAGTCTCGATGAAGTAGTAATGAACTACGTGGTAGTGGCGTTGATTAAGTGAATTAAGAATGCAGAGGAAAACATTAATATTCTATTCGTGGCGTAAGGAGTGAATATCTTCTCAATATTTACTACGTTTCATAAAACAAAAGTGCAAGACCAAGTTAACAAAGAAAAGTAATTATATTCCTCGAGCCAGAGACATGCTCGTAGCCGCATGGTATGATCAAAGCATATTGAGTCAGAGACTTGCACATGGCCTCATATAGACTTCATATAATTTTACGAGTGTGTGCCAAAGACTTCTTTGAAGTGCTCAACCATTATAATGTGCTGTCGTTGAGTGCTTATATCTTCATAAAATTCGCTTTTATCATCTAATCATGCCACGTCACGACCTATATTGTTTTTTCAAAATAGTTTTCAAAAAAAGGGGGAGGGAGGGGGGTGGTTGGAAATTGCAACGTGTGAGAATTTAAACCCATTAATGCATTTTCAGCCCATCAATGCAATTAACTCCCTTGGGAATTAACTCCTATCTAACGTATATCACATCAGTTATCTAGGATTTAAAAAAATAATAATAATTATGTATATTATATCCCTTTATATATCTAGTCTATTATTCTTAATTTCCTTATTATTTTTTTCCTTCCCAGAACAAAACTCTCCACCCCTCTAGGAAATTTATCTATCCATAGGTGTTCTTGGAGCAAACTTGATCAAAGGTAAACATCAATACTCCCTCCGTACCTATGTTGCAACCGACACACCAATATAGGTAACGTCTGTAGATCCAAACACGTTTCCGACCACGACACAGCGTCCGACCACACGCGCCGACACGGTGTCGGACGGCGTGTCGGTTGATTTAAAATAATGTTAAATTAAATTTTAAAACCGACACGCGCCGGGACACGCAAGGAGACACGGAGGCGACACGGAGGACACGTCCCGACAGAGGGGACACGCGTTCCGACACGGCTATTTATATTTTTAATATTTTTTTGTATTTTTGTATTTTTGTATTTTTATATATTTTTTTGTATATATATATATATATATATATATATATATATATATATATACTACGTGTCCCCAAGTGTAAGTGTCATATATATTTTTGAAAGTTGCCGTGTCGCTGTCGTGTCCGTGTCGTGTAATAGATGCGCCAGTGTCCGTGTCGGTGTCGGTGCAACATATAAAATCACTATTTATCTGAAGCGATTCTTAAAATTCATACATAAATTTATTGAATGAATCTAGATATGAATTTTGGCAACTCGCTTATAAATAGGTACGGAGGAGTAATTAAAGTAATTATAATTCAAGAAATTATAATTCATGATTAGTTGTTCTTAATTTATTATTACTAGTATAATTAAAGTAAGGAACTCCGGATAGCTTTGCTTGAGTGGCGTCACTGGTTCCAATTTGATATTTTATTCTTTACAGGGCTTTTGAGTTCACTCTTTATTTTATGTTAATTTTTTTTCAAATGATCAAATTAGCCCCGACCACGAACACGGTAGCATCATGTCACATTATCTTAGTTGATTTCATATGCACATTTACGAGGAGATCATGTATGAGTTCAAGGCAATGGAGATAGAAAGTGAGGATAAATAAATATTTGGGGCTTAGACTTATATCATTTGTGTTTTGTAATAAATCGGGTTGACCCCGTAGATCACTTCACTTTGTTATGCAATGCATTACTTCCGCAATTATTTTACTTCTTTTAGTTTTCAACTACGAGGCTTCGTGTTATGAAATTTTCTTTCGTAACATAGCCGAACGGTTCATTTCCCAAGAAAATTGCGCATTTTAGGAGTGGGTCGTTACATGTCATCTAAGCTCTTCAAATGTATTAAGTGAGTGTTCCCTTACCCAAACCTAGAGTGATCACAATGGACCTTCAACTCACCCCGAAAATATTTTTCTGGTCCCCCAATGTTACAGTGGTACCTGTATTTCACCCTCAACTTGTAAAATTCTCCACTCCTGCCTCGACATTTTAGGTGACCTTCAGAGGCACTTTAGAGAGGTTTATGGTGCAACGGTTGTACGAAAATTGTACCACTTACTCTTACTCTATTTTACATAATATTTTTGTTGTACGAGAGAGATTGAAAATGAAAGATTATAGATATGTCATTTGTTACAATTTTCGTACAACGATTGTATTTTTAAAAAAACGTCTCCGTGTGGGTTGAAATTAAATGAGATGGTGAATGTAGAGATAATTTGTTTTTGGAATGATGTATAGAAGTCGTGTATTAGAGTGAAAATCTTTTATGTTTTAAAAATATGTAATTAAAACAGAAAACAATGCCTTTAAATTGTGCAATTGGGATGATGATTAGAGTTGCTTTCGTAAACGACATGATAGTTCATTACGTGTCACTAGATTGATTTGTGACCCACATCAGGTTCTCTCTTTTTAAACCACGTGTCTCTACTGCTCTAATTTTGATACAACAATTGGTTACTTTCCTTTTCTTTATAACAAGTCTCTTTTTCGTTTTCCAAAAAAAAAAAAAAAAAAAATTTTCTTTTTGGGTTTTATGATGATCGATTATGTCTTGTTAGAGCAATTGTAATAATCACTTGTGTTGAAGGAGTCTATTTAATCTTGGGGACCACAAAATAGATGGGATTAATGGGTTTATTCAAATTTTATGCAGTAATGGCTCATAGTTAAAACATAATCAAAAAGACAAAATTATTAATGGAAAAAAAGAAAAAAATTAACACAGTTGTGGCGTAAAAAGAAGAGCCTTCATTTTGGAAGGTAGGGTGAAAAAAAAAATCGGCAGGATGAAATATGATAAAAAAATAAATAATAATATAGAGTTTTTAGGGAAACAGAAATAAAATTAACCAATCAATTGCTAAATTTTAAAATAGATAGGAGTCTAGAAGGAAATCTAAATATAGATGTCCATCTAGGTGGAATCTATCTTTTTCAAATCAATTTTAGAGCTATTACTATGTTTAAAATTTAAAATGACATCCAAATTTATTGACTTCATAAAAGATAGAGTCTAATTTTAAGCTACTACGATTGCTCTTATGCTTGGATATCTCTTATAACATCTTTTATTCTTTTTACGGATACAAAATATATACATGTATATTTCTTTTGTCTATATTAGAACTTGAACTCGAAAGGTTATGATAGTTACGTCTGTTCTCACAGTTTTTTTTGGGAGACTTATTGAAAAGGATAAAAAGATTTACAACAATATCAAAAAGGACAGACACAATAAAATGACACTTTTAACTTTATAATAGATTTCTTTTTTAAAGTATTCTTTTTTGGCCATGCTAATGACCATGTTCTTTCTTTTGAGGAACCACATTCATTATATATATATATATATATATATATATATATATATATATATATATACTACTACTACTACTGACATTATCATTTAGCATTATTATCTTATGTAACACTATTACTTGATCTTATCATTTGATATTGTTATATTATGTAACACTACTTATTTGACATTGTTATTTTATTTGACACTATCATTTGACAATTGTTATTTGATACTACTTATTTGACACTAACATTTGACATTGTGATACTATTTGACATTGTAATATTATTTGACATTCTGGTTTGACGTTGTTATACTATGTGATACTACTATATTGCCTACCATTATAGTTGAACATTAGACTTATATATATACTAGTAGGGGGCCATCACGTGATGATGCACGGTGTGCTCACTTTTTTATCTTGTAGATTATAGTTTTATGTTCTGCAATAAATTTACTTTAGCAAAAATAAAGAAGATATCAACCTACTTGAATGCTTAGAAAAACATTTAAACCATCCTCTGAGGTGACAATATCACTGCGTGTTGCGCGAAAGAAAGGTTACGTGTGGGAAAAAATCCTGAAGATCAAAATGCACATTCGTGCAAAAAAGTCAAACCAGAGTTTACGTGAACCAATAAAAACTACATAATAACAAAATTAAAATTTCCCAAACTCGAATAAATGAATTGTTAGTAAGTAGAATATTATTAATATCGACTTAACCCTAACTAATACTAATAAAAAAATAAAAAATAAAAGGTTCGGAAGATTTTCATTTTCTTATCTTTTATCGAAGTAAATTAACCAAGGATAAGTAAGATAAATGGGAGTTGGATCTCGTTTTTATTTTTATGTATCTTTTATTTATCATGATCGAATGAACATTCTCATTCCTTATCTAATTTTTACAATATTTTATTTTCTAGTAGTTTTGTGGCACCGTGCAAAATTATACGACTTTGTTTTACTTAACCAAAAATTTCGAAGATCGAAATGCACATTCCTGCACAAAAAAAGTCAAACCAGGAGTTTGATTGTACTGATAAAACTACATAATAACACAATTAAAATTTCCAAACTCGAATCGGAAGAATTGAATGCTTCAAATAAAAACCTAGTGATAAACACGTTGATGTGATAACACCGTACCAAATCATACGACTTCGTTTTACCTAACCAAAAAAAAAAGGGAAAAGACAAAAGTTTTGGTATAGCGACGACCAAAACGTCGCTAAAGCCGGACGACCAAAGCGTCATAAAAAGCCGGACGACCAAACATGCAAATTTAATATAGTATACTAACATATATGATATATATATATATATATATATATATATATATATATATATATACTAGTAGGAAACCCGTGCGATGCACGGGAGGAACGTAACACTGAAAATAAATAGTAAATAAAAAAGATAATCGCCTCTGAATTTCAAACCAGTTAATTTTTTTTATACAGGGGAATCATAAAAGTTGAAAATGAGTATAGCTTAAATTTTTTTAATATACATAATCAAAACATCTAAATAAATCTCCTCCGACAATAGAGAACCTATGATTTATTACAGAAAACAACCAGAAATAAGTTGCATGCATGATGCACCTCCAGATTTTCCACACCATACGGATATGATTTTTTTTTTTGAATATGACTAAAACTACACCCTTGTCGCAACACGCCCTTGAAATGTTGTAAATTAAGTTCTTTTGCTCCAAACTTTTCTCCCCATGTGCAAACTAAATTCTTTTGCTTCAAACTTTTCTCTCTCCCTTTTGATTCAACAGGGAAGTGCCTTAGCATGATAAATACCCTAAATGCATTCAACTTGAAAAGTTCAAAGGAAGCATGTAGAGAAATTTAAAAAGGCATTGATATAAAATAATGACACAACATCTATCGAGACATGTGTAATATTTATGAATCAAATGAGCAAGATGAGATTTAAATGCAACACGTTTTAGGAGACTTGGAGGCAATTATAAAGCTGAGACCCACATGAAAAAGATTTTACTGAGAGCATGTTGTAGTTTGAGATATCAAAATTTTGATAACAGAGGGAAAAAAAAGAAGCAAATAGGTAGGTCTGAATATTTTATCAAAGTGAAACCATGGTGAATAAGAAAATTGCATTATGACCAAAACGTTTCTTCTACTTGGGAAGTATGATCGTCAAAAAACTGATTTTCAACCAAATAAACGTATGAACAAAATATAAGAATGTTCCATTGAAAAGAAAAAACAAAACAAAACAAACAAAAAAAACCAATCTGCACCTCCTCATTTGACATATGGCTCCCCTGTTGAATTCAGGGCCAAGATTACCGCATGCTTCACTTTTTATTGGTCCTTTGCACTTCATTTTGTACATATCCATCACCTTTTCTTCAGCACATAATGAAGCAACAGTACGGATATTCCCAATTGCATCATTCGCGACTTGACTCGCACACTCATACATTATCTGAAAATAATAAGCTAAAATAGCTTAGCTTAGAACACAAACCCAAAAAAAGGTTTCGAAGTATTTCTTTGTGGAAAAATCAGTATCATTTGCAGAAAAAGAAAATATTTGACATTCATTTCATTGTGTGGATTCTATTTCTTTTAAATTGAAGGATGCCATGTTTTTGGAAGAGGGTTCAATACTTGGCTTATGTGATGTATATTGGTTCATTCAATTCATCTGTATAACATTAGTTTGGGACAGGTGTAAAAAGCAAACCTTTGCATCTGCACTGAACCCTTTCAAGAACTTGCTTTGTGCATATGCAGAAAACTGAACGCATCAACTTGAGCAGCACAACTTTGAATGGAAAGCTATTATTTTTAAGCAACGCTCCCGTGGTACTACTTTATCGAAACATCACCATTATCACTCTTATGAATCGAATCATTAACTAATACCTTAGCAACTAATAGGAGTGAAATTGTCCAAAATCATGTTCCAAATAGAGAAATTATATCGATCCACGATCGTAACATGTACACAGCTTGCTTTTTATAATGAACAAAAATGTCGCTGACCGATTTACACATGTAGATTAAAGGAACAAAATTCAAACATGAAGCTTAGCCATCTAATATGTCATAAATGAACTCGAGAATTGAAGAAAAAAAAACTTAAAATTCAACTTCAAAACGATCTTCAAGCACTTTTCCCAATATCGCTTCAAGTGGTTGCCGCTCTTGCCATGTATCTTCAAACATGTGTTTGGTGCTTTCAGTCCATGCCTTATAGTGCACTGCAACCAATAAAAAATAAAAAAATAAAATCACACCGATAGCTTGCTCAACCCTATACAGATAAGCAGAAAAGAATGATTTCAAAAAACCAAAGTAAAGTATTCCTCCTTCATAAAAACTTGTAACAAAGCTTGCAAAGTGTGTGTTCATCTTGTTAACCGCTAATGGAGCATAACTACCATATAATGCTCTTTACTTATTCAACCCCAATCAACTGGAACATTGCAAAGTTTCACTAAACCAACATGAATCTAAGCTGAAAATGAGAACCGCACAATCAAAACGACATTTAAATTGCACAAATTACCTTCTGGTTATCTCATTGAGTTCGTCGCTTCAGTTGAGTAACGTCAATATGTAGGATGCATTACGGGTGCCACTCCACCACTGAGGGGGTAAACCTATCGAAAGAAACAACAGATATCATAAAATTTTCGAAGGTATAAAAGAAGAACACCAACATAAATCATAAGGCTAAAAATCCAATCAGGATTCCTTTTAGATTCGATTCTTAGGAGGATGTCCTTTACATTATGTTAATTACATGAGGATGAATCTATCAATATTTAAAATAGACTATACAAATTAAAAAAACAAAAAATTTACAGCAGATCACCAGTGTGAAAGAGAATTTTCTATTTCATAAATCTCTTTGACGAAACTGCAGCAATAGTCAATAGTCAAAATAAACCATACAAATCAAGATTTAAAAAAAAAAAAAAAAAAAAAACTTACAACAAATCGCCATTATGAATGCCAAGATGATGCTCTATACTCATCTGTAGCTTGGAGAAAGTGTTCAACCTAATGGATAGTGCTTTGGGCTTCTTCTATTTCAGGACCTTTCTCGTTCGACTCTCAAACTCCGCTTTGCAACCCCATAATATCATTTCATTAGCATTATGAAATACAACATAATCCCCTAGATTTAGCAAGAACATTTTCCTGCACAAATTAAAAATTAATATCATGTATCTTCCTTTTATCTCACGGTAGAAGAAGCAATGGCAAAAAAGCCCTCTGAACAGAAAAATTTGCATTCTAAAGGCTAATCAAATGACAATACCTTCTTAAGATCGATCAGGTATGTAGCATAAGCAACAATAACAATCTAACATTGTAACAAACAGCCAGCTCATTGACATACAACATCATTTGAAACAAAGAGGAAGGCATACTGTGTTCGAGGGCATTTTTAACTCAAATGATGAAAAGATACAATCATTATCTCAAAAATTCAGAGCATCCCTTCAACCCGCTAACACTTTAATTTAATCGATCATCTATAATGTTTTGAACAGACAAAAAAACACTTTCAAGTCTAAGAAGCATACAACTTTCTGCAAGTCAAACAAAGAGAAGTATGAAAACTTACAGTTCTTAATCTTAATATTGTAAAAAAAAAAACCACCAGTGACTCACCAATTTTGCCTTGAATGCGAGCCATGTACACTAATCTGTATCATTGTCTTCTGAGCGCAATGGAGCAATAAAAATCACCTAAAGACTGGAGCAAATAATATTAATTTCCTGCACAAAGAAAAATGAAACAGCGAAACCGTATTCCACACAATTGTTTGTCCCACGTCTTCAGTTGGTTTTCCCTCAATCCAAAACCCCCACTTTCCAGAAAAACCTCCTCCTCCCACGTCTCCCTCCTACAATCGATTTCTTCTCTACAAAAGCTCAGTGTTCTATATATCCATAAAGAACTTTCTTATTGTTGTTTCGATTTCTGATAAAATCAATTTTGTATACCAGGTATGCAATAACCAAATTTTGCTGGTCGATTTAAAATTTACATCTTTCTTGGCTAAATGCCCGGATATATAGACCATACAAAATTGTGTATGTGAACCCGATTTTTCTACAAAATCAAAAATTGCGAAACGATTAAACGGAGAAACAATCAAAAAACAGAGAAAAATTCAAATTGAAGCCAAAACACAATACTAAAGCGATGGAAGCTTGATGAGAACATAATATTTTGGTGAATTGAGATGTTAATTTTGAGCAGAACATAATATTTTCAAACCGATGGAAGCTTGGAAACTCCGAACCTGAACATTATTCAACTGCTGGGCTTCCTCAGTAATATATATACACTTGAAATTAAGAAGCCTTACGCAATTTCTGCATACCAACTCGACCCCAGAAAAGCTGAATGCAAATTGAAGCCAAAACACAATACTAAAGCCATGGAAGATTGATGAGAACATAATATTTTGGTGTTTTGAGAATTGGGTAAGAAGAGAATTGGAAGTTACCGGGAGGATTTGAAGGAGTGGGGAGATTGAGAGGGAGTGCGGGGGAGTTGGAGGATTGGGATAAAGACGGGGGAGTTAGCGGAAGGATAAAGACGTGGGACGGTTTTTGTTTTTTTTGTTTTTTTGTTTTTTGGCTGAACGCGTGTCAAGAGCCGGGTACGGGTCGGGTCAATTGGGGAAAACGGGTAATTTGACGGTTATTTACTCTAAAATATAAATATAGATATATATAATGCAAACATGTTTTTTTTTCTTTTTTTTTTTTGGTTGAAGCAACGTGGGATCATGGGGTTGTATTATTTTTTTTTTGTGCGGGAGTTTTCATATTTAAATAGAGGGGTAAAATTATCTTAATATAAAATATTTTATTTTCTTTATTAAAATACAAATATTTATGTCTTTTTCGATAATTTCAATTTTTTTTTCATCCTTTTTCCTAATTTTCCCTTCTTTTTTCAATTAAATTTTAAGTCTTTACTACAAAAATCTACCTAATGTCTACGTCGACGTCACATCACATTATTTTCATTTGTAAGAAAAGAAAAATATCGGACATGCCAACTACCATAAGATAATGTACTAATTATACAAGTTTTTTAGATTAACATATTACTTTCCCCTCTCTTAAAAAAGTATTCAATTTTTTTCAATTGTTTGGTATTGATATACCCGACCCGGATTGAAACCCGAGAATCTAAATTGAGTCTGAATCCAAACCCAACAACAGACCTTGAACCTCCATCCCACCAATCCGCATTCCATAAGCCGTGCTCATCTCCACTCCGACACCTCGGTCATAGTGGAAGTCACACATATCAGGCTGACTAAGCTTTGAGTTGATGACAACAAGACAGAGGAAGATATGAGTCCGACCTCCTGTCGAGTCCGCATCCCGCCATCTCACCTTGACAGCTGTCTTGTTGAGTTAAGGGCTGATTACTCTTAATTATATGCTCTTTATGTCTTGTCATGTTTAGCTAAACCTACTTAGTCTTTTTCTATATATATGGGATCACAATGTAAGAGAAAGGGATCAAGAACTAATATACACAGAGTTATTCTGTCAATTTATCGACTCACTTGTTTTTCAATTTATAAGCATAAGTCTGACCACCAGTGTTCTTGATATCCACCACTTCTCACTTGAGAAATCATATATAAATAGCCATATATCCTCTTTATATCACTGTTACCGCAAACCTGATGTATCCGACAGTATCAGTTAGATCCGTTACCGGGAACATCATCATCATTTCAGCATCTTCGAACCACTTGCTCCACCGCAAGTTTAGTTGCACGGTGTCGCCAACAAGATCATGCAAACATCTCTAGCTTTCTGATCAGCGAAAAAATTAGTTTCTGGGTTATTTGGCCCTCGAGCCATTGTTTTTATCAAGAAAGCAAGAGGTCCTTAAAGAGCAAGCTCGATTCCTGCAGATTTCGGCTTGTATCTAGCCTGATCCACCTCAAAGTCGAAAAGCACCTTCACCGGCGTGTTCATAGCTCTACCTGAGCCATTCATAATTCGCAGGTTGGTATAAACTCTTGTTCAGTTCAACTCTTCAAGTACTAAGAAAACCGTTTGCCTGTCGAAACCACCTGAAAACACTTTTGGTTATATCGGATTCTGAGTTTGAAATATATTTCCGACCGGTATATCCCACTTGATATACCCAGCAGAATATCTTCAAAATATCTCTAGTCAAACATGGCTGACGCGAAAAACATGACACATGCTACACCGTCTAAAGCGGGCACTCAGGCCCTTACACATGGAGCTAACACACCGTGTGCTGAAAGGACGCCGTATCGCGGGGAAGCAAGCATGAGGGTATTGTCCACCGGGGATGAGGCCGGATAGGACATCACACCCAACATGCAGGCTTATATAAGGGAGAGGTCCCGAGCCCGTGAAATACACGAGGCGGCGGTCAGAAAAAGCCACAGAAAGGGTACCGCGGGAGCTTCTCATCCAAATCAATAGCAGGGAACGATCTCAGCTGAAGGGACAGGCCAACAACAAAGTCCTTATGCAATATCCTTCAAAAACATATGGATTACGTAGAGGAGATGCGTGTGAACAACATGCTACTTATTGCAGAAGGACTACCTCCTCAGCCCGTCAGCAAGTTTGTTTCCTCCGTACCAGCACCTACGTAGATACAGCCCACTCAAAACCCACAGAGAACGATTTTACCTCCCAACACGGAAATGGAAGGAAGCAGCCACGCCACTTCTCAACCTAGAGAATGAAGAAGGTCAGCTTTAGCTCGTCTAGGTCCCGTGGTCGACGACCGCGGTGCAGCCCTAGGACGACCTTAAAATCCCCAACAGGTCCAAACCCGTTTTGAGGGGCGGGGAGAATCACAGGTTGAGGAAAGTCATACCCGTCTCCCCATGATCCCTGAGGCTCAAGACGAGCTGGGCATAATGAAAAAACAAGTAGATGAGCTGCAAAAGGGTAAGACCGGGAGGGAAACTAAGCCCGCCTGGGGCACGAGCGACCTTCATCCAAACATCTTAAAGGCAGATCCAAGGGGAGGTACTCACTATCCTAACTTCACCAATTATCATGGAGCAACAGACCCTTTAGAATGGCTTTCAGCTTTCCAGAGCAGAATTAGCCTGTGTACACCTAGTGACGAGGCATAGTGTATAGCTTTCGGAGGATCAATGCAAGACAGAGCAGCGCCATGGATTCATGGTCTTCTTCTAGGTTCGATCCTATCTTGGGATGATCTAATAAGTAAATTTATATCTAAATTCAAGTCAGTGGGCGGACCCAAAAAGACCCACATCGACCTTTACGAGGTCCGACAGGGTGAAAACGAATCTACCCGTAGCTATTATGAGCGATTTTACAAGGTATATGAGCTGACTAGGGGCTTAGCAGACAATGTTGTGATGAACAACTTCGAATCGGGGCTAAGTCCGGACTATCTGAAATCATATTTTGCTCTCACGCCGCCGCCGAACCTCCAAGAGATGTTAAGTTCGATGAGGAAGTATATTGCGACCGCGGGGAACGAGGGATCCTTATCATCATACAAAGGCAAACAGAGGGCTGAGCACAGCCCACCTAAGGACAGCCGTAGAAATCTTGATCGGGATATCAAAAAGCCCGAAATATTTAGAGAAGAGACCTTCACTCTCAAAATCTTATACATTCAAATGTTAAATGAAGTAAGAGATGAGCTCCCTGAGCCGTTCCCTATGAATCCCGATCCTCACCGCGACGCTACTAAATATTATGGATTTCACAGAGATAAGGGTCACACCACTGACGAATGTATGCAGTTCAAGAGAGAAATTGAAAAGATGCTAGCACGCGGCATGCATGATCATTACAAGAAGGACGGCGGGGTGCCGAACCGAAAAGATCGACAAGACTGTCAGTACGACAGACAGATTTGAATGATCATGGAAAATCCTCCCAGCGACAACCAAATCAAAAGCCGCATTGGTTCTATTAACAAGCATGTGAAGAATCCATCTGTGCTGCACGGGGACGAACAACCCCTTGCTTTTACCCGTAGCGAGCTGGTGACTTCCATCAACATGGAGGACATATGTCTGTGTATTTCTGTGGTGGTAAACCGAGCATGCGTAAACAAGGTTATGATCGGTACAGGGGCATGTCGAGACATTTTGTACTACAATTGTTTCAAAGACATTAGATTCAGCGACTCTAACCTAAGGCCGCACCATGACACTCTTGAGGGTTTCACCAACCACAAAATACAGGTCAATGGGGCCATCGATCTAGATGTACAAATAGGAGATTATGCACCTTTCCGAACTGAAAAGGTAATATTTCTCATAGTCGACCTTCAATCAAACTATAACATGATAATTGGAATGCTGGCATTAAAGCAATTTCAGATGGTAACATCCATCCCGCATCAGTGGGCAAAGTTCTACGTCGGGGATAGGGTCTGGGTGTCGGTCAGCGAGCCCGCAACCGTCCTCACTTTATTCAAGAAATGAGAACCAAGAATAAGAAAGCTCGCATCGAACAGCCTGAGGGTATAGAGAGCATCAGCATGATCAGAACAGTAGGAGGATCCCCCCGTAAAAGTAGACTGCGAAACCTTACAGGTTATCCTTAACGATGAATATCCCGATCAGAAATTCAAGATAGGGGCTCACCTAGGTCTCTCTGATAATGAGGCTCTTTGATTAATCAGCTCAAAGAAAACCTAGGTGCATTTGCCTGGGTGGTTACAAATATGAGAGGAATTGGGGCCGACGTCGCCATCCATCATCTCAACGTCGACTCTACCTTCAAACCAATACAACAGTGAGCCCGACATTTCACCAAGGAAACGGAGGCCGCGGTTAAGGTAGTGGTCAGAAAACTTCTTCAAGCGGGAATAATTAATGAGCTAGCCTACCCTACTTGGCTGGCAAACGTAGTGATGGTAAAAAAGCACAGGGGCAAGTGGTGGATGTGCGTTGACTTAGACATCAACAAGGTTTTCCCAAAGGATCCTTATCATCTTCCTCGAATCGATCGACTAGTTGATTCCATCGCCGGTTTTGAGGTTCTCAGTTTTCTGGATGCATATTTGGGATATCAACAAGTGAGGATGGCTGAATCAGACGAAGAAAAAACGTCCTTCAGAGCTGCTGGGGGCCTGTACTATTACGAAATGATGCCCTTCGGGTTGAAGAATGCGGGTTCGACCTATCAGAGAATGGTCAACAAAGTTTTCATCTCGCAGATCGGGAAGAACATGAAGGCTTACATAGATGACATGGTTGTCAAATCCACAGGTGACGGTCATGCCGTCAACCTCCAGGAAACTTTCAACAATGTTCGGAAACACTTAATAAAACTCAATCCGGCTAAATGTACGTTTGGTGTCCAGGCAGGCAAGTTTCTTGGGTTTATGGTCAATTGCCGAGGGATCGAAGCTAATCCAGAAAAAAATTAAAGCTTTGCTCGACATGCAGGAACCTACCACGATCAAGGAGGTTCAGAGGCTCAATGGCAGGATCATCGCTTTGGGTCGGTTCATCTCGAAATCAGCAGAAAAATGTCTTCCCTTCTTCAAAATACTCAAAGGTGACAAAACTTTCTCATGGAGCAAAGAATATTCTCAAGCTTTTCAGGCTCTCAAGGAATATCTAGGGAAACCACCATTTTTGGTTAGCCCTGTAGAGAGAGATGTTTTGTTTTTGTACTTGGCAGCCTCGGACCGGGCTGTTGCCGCCATACTTGTCAATGAGGCCGGATCCCTTCAAAATCCCGTCTATTATGTAAGCAAGACTCTCAGTCCGGCGGAGAGTCATTATTTTAATACTGAAAAGTTAGCCTACTCGCTAGTTATCGCTGCCTGCAAACTCAGGGGCTACTTTACATCACAACAATCGTTGTTTTAACAGATAGCCCGATGTGCCAAATACTACACAAACCTGACCTTTCAGGTAGTATGCTTCGATGGACCATCGAGATTACTGATTTTGATATCCAATATCAACCAAAGAAGACCTTCATTACCAGATTTCATTGTTGAGACGAGTTTCAGTTCGACACAGCTGAGCTCGCTAGTACCACTTGAGTCCGCTCCAGCTTTAAACAAGCCTCATCAATGTTGGCGGTTATATGTCGATGGAGCATCTAGTCGGAATGGATGCGGGGCCGGCGTCATCCTGATCAAACCAAGAACAACAGAGGAAATTGAGAAAGCTCTGAGATTCGAATTCCCATCCACAAACAATCAAGCCGAGTATGAGGCAGTCATAGCCGGGCTTAAGCTTGTGAAGGAAATAAAGCTGGAAAATGTTGAAGTTTACTGTGATTCTCAGCTTATCGTCAACCAAATCTTAATGGACTATGGGACACATTGCGGCATCCTAGAAAAATACGGTGAGATTGTCTGACGATTGAGATCTGACTTCAACTACTGCGAATTAATCAGAATTGGAAGAGAGGATAACTAGCGGGAAGATTATCTCTCCAAGCTATCTCTTGAAGAGGAAATCATGGATCCCTCAATAATGGTGGAATATCTTGCTGTCCCTACAATTGAAATAACAGATTTCATGGAAATCGATGCACCAATGCCGATTCCATGTTGGATTGACAAAATTCAAGCTTATGTAGAATCGGGCACCTTGCCTACGGACGCAGATAAAGCCCGTGCTCTCAGAAGAAGAGCAGCCAGATACATCATAAACAACGGAGTGCTTTACAGGAGATCTGCCTCTAAGCCTTTATTTAGGTGTGTCCGAAAAGAAGAAAGTCAAAAAATCCTTATAGAGCTTCATCAAGGAGTGTGTGGGGGCCATCCCGCTAGTCGCTCTTTGGCCCAGAAGGTTATAACAGCGGGGTATTACTGGCTGTCAATCATAAAGGACTCGGAGACATTGGTTAGAGAATGTCCGGAATGCCAGAAACATGTGGACATCCCGAGACTACCATCTATAGAGAAAAGCATTATGGTCTCACCCTGGCCTTTCGACATGTGAGGACTCGACCTCATCGGACCCTTCCCCACGGGAAGGGGTGGATGTAAAGTTATCATAGTGGTTGTGGATTATTTTACAAAATGGATCGAGGCCAAACCTTTTGTCAAGATAGGAGCGAAGGATGCAATTTATTTTCTGCCCGATCATATAAGGTCTCGTTTCGGCATCCCACAGGCAGTGGTAATAGATCACGGGCCATAATTCTGGGATGGATTCTCAAATTTCTGTAGAGAATATAGTGTCAAGCACTGTCAATCATCCGTAGCTTATCCCTAAGGTAATGGCCAAGCCGAGGCCGGCAATAAACAAATAATCAAGATGCTTAAAAAGAGTGTAAGTGAGAAAGCAAAGTGATATACCCGAACCGGATCGGGGCCCTGTTCACCTACATTGGACCTATTTAGATAGCCCAATAACAGGTTTTGGGCCTCCATCCTCCTAGTCCGCAATTCATACGCCGGATCCTATCCGCCGTTCATAAGCCGGGACCTCTCCGCCATCTGTAAGCCGGATCATGTTCGCTATTCGTAAGCCGAACCCTCCACTCCGTGTGACTTCTACCCATGTATCAAGGCTGACATCAAGACAAGGCAAATATGAGTCCGACCTACAAACGAGTCCGCTGTCCGCATACTTATCCAGACAGCTGGCCGGTCCACATGTATTTTGTGTATGATTATCTCTAATTATATCCTTTTAATTGTCTTGTCATGAACAGTAGACTAACTTAGTCTAACCGACTTAGTCTCAGCCTATATATATGGGATCACAATGTAATAGAAATGGATCCAAGAACTAATATACACAGAGCTATGATGAGAGAAAAATACACCCACTAAAATATTGGTCCCCGGCAACGGCGCCAATTTTTTGATGAGCGAAAAATTCACCCACTAAAAATACATTTATAAAGACTACTTAATCGTGTGGGTAAACTAACTCTCTAACCAGCAGAGTACCGTGTCGATTGCTAGGATAGCTACAGAGTACGAGGTCGCCCCAAGAGAAATGTGGTTGTGAGTACCAAAGCGAACGTGATTCTTAGTCTAGGCGATCAAAGTTTTAAGTGGAGTGTTTATACTAATGCGAAAAATAAATTTTAACTAACGAGATTAACTAGGTGATTAAAAAGCATAGCCGAGCCATGATCCAACAAAGTTATCTCCCCACAGAAAAACTTGATAAGGAGTGTGTTTTATCTCGATTCGATTCATATGATATTCACGGGTGTCAACTCTTTATTCTTGCGTTAAGATCTCAACAACTCTCACTTAACCCCACACTAGGTTTATTAACCCTCCTTTGTAGAGAGCTAACTCGCTTAACATGGTTGACCGGAATAAAAAGCCGTTGAAAAACCTCACAAAAACATAATTTTAACGTATCACTTAGGTTGCCAATCTAACGATTAAGACTATGGTTTAGTGATTTTAAAACATGTTTCGCACATCTCGTAAAAATAAGAATTTCACTTAGGCATAGTCCGGATCTCATCACTTAGATTGTCAATCTAACAATCGTGACTATGATTAGTGATATCCATATCTCACATCTCACCGCAAAATACATTTATAAGCTTGATGTAACCGTGAACAAAGTTGTCAATTTTATTCAAAGTTAGGAAATGATCAAAACGGGTTTTAAAACATGAGTTTATCATACGAACGCTTTAATTACGCGCACACAACTCCCATCTCGCCTCCCGAGGGTCAATTTTACCCGTTTTCACATAATTCGGCTATGTTGAGTTTAACTACTCATATTAACGAAAATAATAACAACGAAAATAACAAAACGAAAGAAAACAAAACGAAAAAGATAACTACAAATTATATAGATATACGTATAGATATATATATAGATATATATATAGATATAGATATATATATAATATAATGTATATATATATATTTATACTAATTGCATAAAATAAAAGAAAGCAATAAAAGCGAAAACGAAATTATATTAAAACTATAACTAGTCGGGTTATTACACCGACATTATAACGACATATATATTACATATAGGCCCCCCCAAGACAATAAAAAAAATAGACGGAAGAAAGATGAGAAGAAGAGGAGAAGAGGGGCAAAGGGGGCTGCTGCTGATGCTCTGATATATATAGGAAATGTTGAGGCCGGATCGATCCGGATTGGTGCCGGATCGATCCGAACTTATCATCATTACTAATCATTACTGATCACATGCAGCGGAGAAATTTATATATTAAACTTCTAAAATTCATATCTCGAGTTGTAAACCTCCAAAAATTATGATCCAAATGTCATAAATAAGATCTCGGAAAACTCTTCAACTTTCATGAAGGACTCTTCTTCAGAAAACGCCTTTTTGATGGGCCATTCCCATTACGTGTCGTTTTACGACATTTTCCCTAATACAAATCAATTAGCCACTTGACCACCATTTGAGTTGTAGAAATCCGATTGACTTGATTCAAAATCCATTGGAAATATTTCTTGAAGATCTACAACTTTTATTAAGAAAACTTCTTCAGAAAACGTCGTTTTGATGAGCCATTTCCATTACGTGTCGTTTTACGACATTTTACTGATACGAATCGATTAGCCACTTGACCATAACTTGAGTTTTAGAACTCCAATTTACGTGATTCAAAGTGTGTTGGAAATCTTATGTGAAGATCTACAACTTTCATTAAGAAGTCATCCCCTGAAAATGCATCTAAGTTGGGTCAAATCTCCGTCGAAAATATGTAACGATTCAAGTACTTAGGAAAAACGACCCTTTTGAACTCGTAAGCTTGTGGCACCTTCTTCTAACCCTCTAAACACCTCTTTTAGGGCTCAAAACATGTCGTTACGTAGGATCTTGGTCCACTTATGATTCTGCAATAAATCCCCAAAATACCAAACGTAAATCCGACACGACATTCCGGTTACTAAACCGGTACAAAAACTACAAAAAAACACGCTAAAAATACGATATTTTATATAATAACTACTACTAACATATTTAGATGAAACATAGGAATTAATGACTCGAACTGATATAAAAATACTCGAAATGATATCAGAAACGGGTTGAAAAGTTATAAAAATAACGGTGAATTTTTCCGTCATCAAGCTACTCTGTCAATTTGTCGAATCACTTGTGTTTACTCTCATAAGCTATAGTCCGACAGCCTTGTTCTTGTTCACCACCGAATTCTCTCCGCAGAAATCACATATATTTAGCCACATATCCACGAAATACTTCTGTTACCGCAAATATGATATTCACCGCAATATCAGTTGGCTCCGTTACCGGGAGCATCATCATCATTCAGCTCTTTAGGATCATTTTCTCCACTGCAAAGAAGATTTCACGGCGTCCCCGGTGAGATAAATTAGTTTAGCTTGAAGGAACGTCTTCAACGCCACCTGCAAACTCGCACACGAGGCCCTCTTTATTACCAGGTGGGTATATACGCTCTCAGTCGGTTTCAGATCTTCAAGTAATAAGTAATTTAGTTACTTGACTACAAACCACCTGGAAATCACCCCTCTTGCATGTTGATATTTTGAGTTAGAAAAATATCTAGCCACTAGCCAAAATATTCCAACAGAATATCCTTCCAAAATATCAGCAAACTATCTTAGTCAAATCATGACTGGCGGGAAAAACATAATACCTACTACACCGACTAAGGCGGGCAATCAGGGCCCTCCACGTGGAACGAACACGTCACGTGGGGAGGCGAGCATGAGGGTCTTGTCCGATGGGGCTGATGCCAGACATGACCTCACGCCCGATATACGGACCTACATCAGGGAAATGACCCGAGCTCGTGAAATACATGAGGCGGCACTCAGAAAAAACAAAGGGAAAGGCATCGCTAGGGTCTCTTATCCGAATAACGAACAAGATACTGTTTCAACAGGGGGAGCGCCCCCACAACAAAGTTCTCATTCAATAGCTCTTCAAGCACACTTGGAGTATGTTGAGGAAATACGCGTGGGTAACATGCTACTTATTGAGAGAGGGTCTACCTCCCCAACCCATCCGCAAGTTTATCTCCCTCTTCCCGCACCAACCGAGGTACAACCTCCTCTACACCCGCAAAAAACGAACCAACCTCAGCGGACAAAAAGGGAAGAAAGAAGCAATGCCACTTCATTACCTAAAGGGGGAAGGAAATCAGCTTTAGTCCGTCTAGGGCCCCTGGTCGACGATCGCGGTGCAGCCCCAGGACGACCTAAAAATTCCCGACAGGTCCGTACCTGCATAGAGGGGCATGGAGAGTCACAGGCCGAGGAAATTTACACCCCGCTCCCACCTATCACCAAAAATCGGGATGAGATGGGTATAATGAGAAAACAGATAGAGGAGTTGCAGAAGGGTACTGCGGGCACGAAAGTAAATCCGACTTGGGGTACCAGTGTCCTCCACCCCAACATCTTGAAGGCAGCTCCAAGAGGGGGCACTCACTACCCAAATTTCACCAACTATCATGGAGCTACGGATCTTTTAGATTGGCTGTTATCTTTCCAAAGCAGGATCAGCTTGTGCACACCTAGCAGTAAGGCGTGGTGTATAGCTTTTGTGGGGTCGATGCAAGATCGAGCAGCGTTGTGGGTCGCGGTCTTCCTTCGGGTTCAATTTTATCTTGGGATGATCTGATCAACAAATTCATATCAGAGTTCAAGTCTGTGGGAGGGCCAAAAAAGACACATATCGACCTGCATGAGGTACGACAGGGGGAAAATGAGGGTACCCGCAGCTACTACGAACGGTTATACAAAGTGTATGAATTAACAAGGGGTTTAGCGGACAGCGTTGTGATGAGCAGTTTCGAAACAGGGCTGAATCCCAGTTATCTGAAATCCTACTTCACCCTGACTCCACCAGCGAACTTACAAGAAATGTTGAGTTTGACAAGAAAGTATATCGCTACTGCGGGTAACGAAGGAACGTCTTCGTCCAATAAGGGCAAACAGAGGACTGAGCGCAGTCCGCCCAGGGATAGCCACAGAAATCACGATCGGGATGTCAAAAAGCTTGAGAGGTTTAAGGAAGAGCACTTCACGCCTCTCAGAATATCATACACCCAAATACTGGATGAAGTAAGGGACGAGATCCTCGAACCTTACCCTATGGTTCCGGACGCACGCCGCGACACTACCAAGTATTATGGATATCACAGAGACAAGGGTCACATCACAGATGAATGCATGCAATTCAAGTGAGCAATCGAAAAGCTACTCGTTCGCGGTAACCACGATCAATACAAAAGAGATGCTGGGGGGCCGGACAGAAAGAACCAACAAGCCCGCCAGTACGATAGACAGATCCGAATGATCACGGAAACTCCTCCCCATAATAATCAAATCAAAAGCCGCATCGGCTCCATAAACAAACACGTGGAGAAGCCATCTGTCCTGCGTGGGAACGAGCAACCCCTTGCTTTTACCCGAAGCGAGCTAGTAACTTCCATGAATGTGGAGGACATGTGTCTTTGCGTTTCTGTGGTTGTTAATCGGGCGTGCATCAATCGGGTAATGATCGACACATGTGCATGTCGGGAAATTTTATATTACAACCGATTCAAAGAGCTGGGATTCACTGACTCAAACCTGAGGCCGTATAATGGTACCCTTGAGGGCTTCACCAATCATAAAATACAGGTCAAGGAGGCCAAGGACCTGGATGTACAAATGGGGGATTATGCACCCTTCCGAACAGAAAAAGTAGTCTTTATGGTAGTTGATCTGTAGTCCAACTACAACATGATAATCAGAACGCCGTCCTTAAAACAGTTTCAGGTGGTCACTTCTTTTCCACATCAGTGGGTAAAGTTTTACGTCGGGGACAAGATCGGAACGTCGATCAGTGAGCCCACAACCGTCCTCACTTACATACATGTAATGAGGACTGGGAACAAGAGAGCCCGCATCGAGCAGCCCGATGACATGGAAAACATTAATATGATCAGGGTAGCTGGCGAACCTTTGCACGTAAAAGTTGAATGCGAAACTTTACAAGTCAGGGATGATCCCGACTTCACAGCGGAGGATGAGTTGGTCGAGGTCATCATTAACGACGAATACCCCGACCAGAAAATCAAGATAGGGGCTCGGCTGAGTCCCTCTGAGAAGGAAACTTTGGTCAAACTACTCAAGAAGAACCTAGATGCATTTGCCTGGGTGGTCACAGACATGAGAGGGGTCGAAGCTGACGTCGCCCTCCATCATCTTAATGTGTACACTACCTTCAAACCAATACACAGCGTGCAAGACAATTAACAACCGAAAAAGAGGCTGCGGTTAAGGTGGAGGTCGGGAAGCTTCTCCAAGTGGGGATCATAAAGGAGCTGGCCTACCCCACTTGGCTAGCGAACATAGTTATGGTGAAGAAGCACAATGGTAAATGGAGAATGTGTGTCGACTTCACGGACATCAACAAAGCTTGTCCGAAAGATCCCTATCAACTTCCACGAATCGACCGGTTGGTTGATTCCATCTCTGGTTTTAAGGTCCTTAGTTTTCTGGACGCGTATTCGGGGTATCATTAGGTGCGGATGGCTGAGTCCGACAAAGAAAAAATGGCCTTCAGGCCTGCTGGGGGCTATACTATTATGAGACGATACCCTTCGGGATGAAAAATGCAGGTTCAACTTATCAGTGGATGGTTAACAAGATTTTCAGTTCGCAGATTGGGAAAAACATGGAGGCCTACATAGATGATATGGTCGTCAAATCTGCTGGAGACAGTCATGTCGCTGACCTTCAAGAGACCTTTAGCAATGTCCGCAAACACTCAATGAAACTCAATCCGGCCAAATGTACATTTGGTGTCCAGGCAGGCAAGTTTCTGGGGTTTATGGTTAGTCGTCGTGGCATCGAGGCTAATCCATAAAAAATACAGGCTTTGCTCGACATGAAAGAGCCCACGACCATCAAAGAAGTTCAGAGGCAATGTCAGAATCATCGCGTTGGGTCTCTTCAAATTCGGCAGAGAAGTGTCTCCCAAGGGGTATTTTAGTGATAGGTTCTATAGGAAGTGGACGATCCTATTTGGTCAAATACCTAGCGGCAAACTCCTATGTTCCTTTCATTACGGTATTTCTGAACAAGTTCCTGGATATTCTTGAAAATACTCAAGGGTGACAAAACCTTTACGTGGAGTGCAGAGTGCTCGCAGGCGTTTCAAGCTTTGAAGGAGTATCAAGGGAAGCCACCTATTTTGGTTAGCCCTGTAGAAGGGGATGTCTTGTTTTTGTACCTGGCGGCCTCGGACCGGGCTGTTGCCGCCGTTCTTGTCAAGGAGGCCGGAACCCTCCAAAATCCCGTTTATTATGTAAACAAGGCTCTCAGTCCAGTGGAGAGTCGCTATTTTAATGTTGAAAAATTAGCCTACTCGCTTGTTATCGCTGCCCGCAAACTCAGGGGCTACTTTACTTCGCACACTATAATTGTCCTAACAGATAGTCCAATGCGCCAAATATTGCATAGGCCCGACCTTTCGGGTCGTCTGCTCCGATGGGCTATCGAAATCACTGAGTTTGATATTCGGTATCAACCCAGGAAAGCTATAAAACCTCAGGCATTGCTGGATTTTATTGTTGAGACAAGTTTCAGCTTGCCACAGCCAAGTTCACCTGTACCCTTTGGTCCCGCTGCGGCCCCGAACAAGCCTGATCAATGCTGGCAGCTATATGTTGATGGGGCATCAAGTCGAAATGGTTGTGGGGCCGGTGTTATTTTGATGGAGCCCGGAACGACGGAGGAAATCGAAAAAGCTCTAAGGTTCGAGTTCCTGGCCACGAATAATCAAGCTGAGTACGGAGAAGTTATAGCCGGACTTAAGCTCGCAAAAGAGTTAAGTGTAGAAAATGTTGAAGTCTACTGCGACTCTCAGCTCATCATCAACCAAATCTCATGGGACTACGGCACGCGTTGCGGCATCCTAGAAAAATACGGTGAAATTGTTTGACGATTGAGATCCAACTTCAACTATTGCGAGTTCGTCAGAGTTTGAAGAGAGGATAACGAGCGAGAAAATTATCCCTCTAAGCTGTCTCTTGAGGAGGAAATTGCGGATCCTTCAATAATGATAGAGTATCTAGCGATACCCGCTGTCGAAATGACAGAAATCATGGAGATCGATGCGCCGACGCCGACTCCGTGTTGGATCGACTAAATTCAAGCTTATATAGACTCAGGCACCTTACCTGCTGAGGCAGACAAATCTCGCGCACTCAGACAAAGAGCGGATAGGTACATTATAAATGACGGAACGCTTTAGAGAAGGTCTGCCACGAAGCCTTTGCTACGGTGTGTCCGAGAGAATGAAAGCAAGAAAATACTTATCGAGCTTCATCAAGGAGTGTGAAGGGGCCATCCCGCTAGCCGCTGCTTGGCTCAAAAAGTTAGCACCACGGGGTACGATTGGCCGACGATCCTTAAAGATTCGGAGAAGCTAGTCTGAGAATGTCCGGAGTGCCAAAAACATGCGGCCATCCCAAGAATACCGTCGGTTGAACAGAGCATTGTGGTCGCACCTTGGCCATTCGACATGTGGGGACTCAACCTCATCGGGCCATTCCCGCCTGGAAGAGGTGGATGCAAAGTTATCATAGTGGTTGTAGACTATTTCACAAAATGGATCGAGGACAAGCCTTTGGTCAAGATAGGTGCAAAAGATGCGGGTTACTTCTTACACGACCAGATATGGTCTCGTTTTGGTGTCCCGCGAGCGGTGGTATCAGATCACGGACCCCAGTTCAGGAAAGAATTCTTCAGTTTCTGCAAAGAGTTCAATATCAAGCACTGGCAATCATCCGTTGCGTATCCCCAGGATAATGGCCAAGCTGAGGCCGGCAATAAACAGATAATAAAGATGCTCAAGAAGAGCGTCGACGAGAAAGCAAAAGCGGGCGGTTAGGTCGACGAGTTACCCGCCATACTGTGGGCACTCCACACTATAATTAAAACGCCCACCGGAGAAACACCGTTTGCTCTCACTTATGGGTCGGAGGCCATGACTCCCATTGAAATGGTGCTCCCAAGTGTTAGGGTCGCTGTATACGATCCAACGGACAATTTACTAAACAGGCAGATCGACCTAGATCTAGCGGAGGAGAAAAGACTGGCAACATATCATCGGCTAGTAAACTACAAGCAGATCGCTAAACAACAGCATGACAAGCGTATCCGCGACCACTCATTTAAGGTCGGGGACTTCGTTCTTCGAAACAGAAAGGCCACTGGTATGGATCCTGATAAGGGCAAGCTTATTGCAAACTGGGAAGGCCCTGACCAAGTTGCAAAAGAGATCAAGAAAGGGACTTACGTCCTTAAGAACCAAGAGGGTTTCGAGCTCAACAGGCCGTGGCATGCGGACAACCTCAAAAGGTACTACATGTAATAAATCGGTTAGGGTTATGGCTATCCTCTCATTTAAGATGTGAGTGGTTAGGCTTTCTTGCTTGCTTGTAATCTTCACTCATCTAGTGGGATGAATCAAACTTAATACAACCTGATTTTACATTCATCTTTTAGAGTGCATGTTATCATATGCTTCAGCTATGTTCGCTACGCGAGTAAAGGGTGATTTTTCGAGAAAATTTTCAAACAAAGATCTCGGACTCATCTCGGCCTTTGTTAAAAATAGGGGCCATATTCAGAAAACTTTCGAACAACCACGCGAGGACAGAGTGACTACTCCGACCTTCATCTGAAACAAGGGGGCTCTCTGGGAAAATTTTCGTGCTACAATCGGGCAGTTATTTCCAAGAGGTTCGACTCTGAATCTCATCTCAAACAAGGGGGCCACCCTCCGGAAAATTCAAGTATGCAAACGAGCAGTAATTTGAGATCAGATTCAAGGAGGCGTATCATGGAGAATTTTTACGTTACAAGCGTACACTTATTTTAGATAAGATTCAAGGGGGCCGTAATTCAAGCTTGGTCCATTCGTTATCGACTTCGAATCTTATCTAAAACAAAGGGGGCCGGAGGATACCACTACATCGGACTCAATTTATACAGTAAATTCGAGCAAAAAAGTAAACATGCACAAGCGATCAAAAAAGAAACTTCATACATTTGGCAAAATAAGAGAAATGTTATTACAGATGCATTGGTGCGGAATAAAAAATCAACGCGAAATCAAATAGTCTTTACAAAACAAAAGCAACGAATCTAAGAGTCTTCAAGACGTATGTTCTCATCATTAATATTCTCATCGCGGAGAGAATGATGTAGCATCTGATCAGCATTAGCCTCAGACTCAGTGGGCTCCGCATCTTCTTCGCCTTGCTCCACTTCTTCCTTAGCAGCGGCGTTCCTCTGGGCAGCTCGGTGCACCAGCTCCCTTAGATTTTCCTCTTCGACTGAGGGCGCCTCCGAACCTGGAGCACATCTTGGGATATATCGTTGCAGCTCAACGAAGGAGAAAGGAATCTGCGGGTGGAAATCTCTTAAGTGATCAGAGAATGGATGGGTGAGAATCCAAATCCCGCAAAGTCTCGAGGTCCGGAGTCTCGCCACCCCGAGCCCATATGCACCTTGCGATGTGATAAAACCCTTGGTCATATCCCATCAGGAAATTATCTTTATTAGCAGCCTTATGAGCGGCCTCAATTTGAGCCTGGACACTTGAGCTCAAGTCCGCCAGTTGCTTCCTCAGACCCTTGCTCACTTCTTGCTCGGCCTTCTAGTGGGTTTGGGCCTCTTTGAATTTATGATGCATATCTTTCATGGACCGAGTAGCTGATCTATCTTGCTCCGCAAGTTCAGCATTTAGCTTCTCCAGATGCTCGGAGTTCTTTTGAGCCTCTCGTCGCTCTTTCTTCGCCTCGAAAAATGCTGTTTCTTGATTCGATAATTTCACCACCATTTGCACTGACCATACACACAGATCGGCCGCGACTTCATTGGAGGCGCTTAGCTCCTTGTTAGCATTGGTTAACGCCAGGGTCGCATCAGCGCTCGACGATATAGTGCTCCTATAATCGTTTATGAACTACTGTAGGCCGGTGCCGACCTGAAAAGGAAAGAGCACAGAGGAGTTAGACAAGAATTTAGAAATAAAAACAAAAGTAAGAAAAATGCAAAGCGAAGAATGAAAGAGGGTTTACCATGCTCACCGTGGTCCCGAACAAGCCCCACAAATCTTCGATATTTTTTAAGAAGGTACGGCGAGGGTCGGTCTGATCAGCCAGCACAATCCTGTTCGTGATACCATGGCCGAACTCCAGTTGAATATCATTGGGAAGGCTCCATCGCAAATGTCTCAGCGGCGCCACATAAAAAATTGCTCTAGAGATTGTGGCCACCCGGGTCATGCCGAGAGGAAGCTGGTGCATAAACTCCTAGTCCAACCAAACCACCGGATGACCCTGATGTCCGACGGGTACACCAGAGAAGGGCATCATAGTAGTTGTGCCCGCAGAAATTGGCTTATCGGCCACAGTTTTGCCTTTGTCAGAGGGTTTGGCCTTATCAACGGCGTCTTTTTTCTGAGCCTCCTCGACTCTGGATCTTTTGGGTAGGGGAGCATCCTGCTCACCGCTACCACCTCCTGCGGGGTCAACCTCATCGGCAGCAGCTCTCTTTTTCTTATCGCCCACCGGCGGCTTTGTCAGGGTGGTTTGCTTGGGGGTTTTGCCCGCCGCAGCTTTCTCCACCGTTTGTTTCACTGGTGGAAGAGCCGACTTCCCAGCCTGGGATCCTAAAGCTCCAGCCGCCCCTTTTCGGATGTCGACCGTAGGGAGCAATGTCTTAACTCCCTTTAACACGGCGGCCCTCTTTACCTCGCCGGTAGTCTTGCTGGTTGTCAATAGATTGCGTTGTTCTAGAGCATCCATGGAACCTGCAAAGGGCAACACTTGTTAGAAGCAGTCAAAATAATGAAGAAGAGCAAAAATGAAAGAAACAGACTATCAAAAACAAACAAGGGAAAATCGTACTCGGTTCCCGAAATGAAGGGTTGCCGAAACAAACTTTACACTGAGATGACATGCATTTGCCATGATGACACTCCCTGTACCAATCGGGATCAGTGGGCAATGGGTCAACCACCACCAAGGGTTCCCCGACGCCGGCTGCAGGCAGCCCGGCCCTTCTAAGATAAGGTTTGCTATTGTCTAATAACAACCTCCAATTAAAGGCTCGGGCTTGTTCGACACCATTTCGGAAAAACCCGAGCAACTCTTTGAGCTCAGCTATAAACTCATCGTCGTCCTGCTGGGTTTGAATATCTTTCATGTGATCGGTCTACATGGAGTTCGTGGGGAGCTTAGGAAATGGCCATCCCACTCGGGATTCGACTCTCATACACCTCTTGTCCTTGTCTGTGACCTTGTCGGGAAGGTCGAATAGAAGTCGAGGTCTACCGCTGCTCGATCTGCTCCTTGGTTGAATTTGTCCAGCGTCGCCCTATCTGTTGAAACCGTAAAAATAAAGCAGCGCCGACATCGACGGTTCACGACCACGAAGCCAATTGATTATGATAAAAGACATCACCACCCGGACTACCCCCAGACTGAGGTCGCAAGGCATAACCTTTAACTCTTCCATGAATGTGATGAAGAACGGATCAAAGGGTGGCCTAAGTCCGGCGACTAGGTGGTCGTATTGTAGCCACAGAATATCCTCGGTATCCCGGCCGGACGTCCGCGACACATTCGTCGCACCCATGCTAACGAATCGGTAATCATCCGGAATGTCATAAGCGGTCACCAACGACGTATAATCAGCACGATCTCGAAATTCCCTCTATCGAATTATGAGATTGCTATCGGCTCGTTTTTGCTCCGCAAGTTCCATATCAACGGCGATCGACCTCTTTTTTGGCGGCCTCTTCTTTTTCTCAGGCTCGTCTGATACGACTAAACCACAAAGACGACTCTACAGCATTATAGTTTTCTAGCAAGGGGAAAAGCAAAATTGAAGCAAATCCAAAACAACAAAACTGTAAAAGCATTCGAAATCATACCTGATTAAGTGAAATGGGGATGAGGAGTGTGGATTTTATCTGATATTGCCTGCTTGCCGGAATCTGCTTGCTATCGCCGGAATCCTCTAAGTCTTGCCTGGCGTAATTATTTTCAGAAAAAAGGAAAGTAGGAAAATGGGGGAGAAGGCCCTTATTTATAGACAGTAAATGGAGGGAAACGACGCTTGGGTTTTCAAAATTCAAATGTCATAATTGTTAGGAATGGTTATCGAGTCCTCCTAGCCAATCAGAATAGAGGACGGTTCAAGTCAAACGTCGTGTCAGTAAACGTGACCGATGTGATGTTTCACAAACCCATACGTCCGTTTCAGCTCCAATTGCTCTGGTCCCTACTAGCGACCTCAACTCCCCATAGTCTGTGGCCTCAGATCAATAGGGTCAGCGACCTTTCATCAAGCGGCTTACGGCCTCCATTCAAGACGACTTACAACCATCTAAGTTCCGTCGCTTCATGCACGGAACTTCAAGCCTGGTAGAGCGTTATCGGCACCTAAGCCTGTCCGCTACAATGCGCAGCATACAACTGGTAATTCGCTACGCGATACTAACATTGGTTCATGCCCGATAGAACATTATCGGCGACTAAGTCTGTTCGCTACAAAGCACAACACCTATCAGTAATTTGCAACGCAATGTCAACACTGATTTAAGCCCGATAAACCGCTATCAGCACACCTCTGTCATGATGGACAACATAAAGGTGAGGCTCTCAACTGCTTCTTCAAGCTCTACTCTCTGTCTCGGCGGGCACGCCAGGCACCGAGTAGCGGGCCATTGATATACCTGAACCGGATTGGGGCCATGTTCGCCTATATTGGGCTTATTTAGACAGGCCAGTAACAGGTTCTGGGCCTCCATCCTCCTAGTCCGCAATTCATAAGTCGGATCCTTCCCGCCGTTCGTAAGCCGGGACCTGCCGTCATATGTAAGCCGGATCCTGTTCGCTATTCGTAAGCCGATCCCCTCAACTCCGTGTGACTTCTACCCATGTATCAAGGCTGACATCAAGACAAGGAAAATATGAGTCTGACCTACAAACGAGACCGCTGTCCGCATATTATCCAGACAGCTGGCCGGTCCACCAGTATTTTGTGTATGATCATCTCTAATTATATCCTTTTAATTGTCTTGTCATGAACAGTAGACCGACTTAGTCTAACCGACTTAGTCTTAGCCTATATATATGGGATCACAATGTAATAGAAATGGATCCAAGAACTAATATACACAGAGCTACTCTGTCAATTTGTCGAATCACTTGTGTTTACTCTCATAAGCTATAGTTCGACAGCCTTGTTCTTGTTCACCACCGTATTCTCTCTGGAGAAATCACATATATTTAGCCACATATCCATGAAATACTTCTGTTACCGCAAATCTGATATTCACCGCAATATCACAAAGGCAGGCGGCTGGGTCGATGAGCTGCACGCCATATTATGGGCGCTCTGCACCACAATCAAAACACCCACTGGAGAAATTCCATTTGCTCTAACTTACGGATCGGAGGCCATGACTCTTATCGAAATGGCGCTTCCAAGTATCAGGGTCGCTAAATATGATCCAACGGATAATCTACTCAACAGAGTGATCGATCTCGACCTGGCAGAGGAAAAAAGGTTAGCGACGTACCATCGGCTCGTGAACTACAAACAAATCGCTAAGTGACATCACGACAAACGAATCCGTGACCAGTCCTTCAAGATCGGCGATTTCGTTCTTCGAAACCGGAAGGCCATTGGTCTTCATGCCGATAGAGGCAAGCTTACGGTGAACTGGGAGGGTCCATATCAGGTCACCAGAGAGATAAAAAAAAAGGGAATTATATTCTTAAGGATCAACAAGGCTCCGAGCTTAACAGACCATGGCATGCGGACAACCTCAAAAGGTACTATATGTAATAATCGGCTAGGGTTATGGCTATCCTCTCATTTACGACGTGAGTGGTTAAGCTTTCATACTTGTTACTTTCACTCGCCTAACAAGGTGAGGCGAACTTAATAAAAGACCGATTTTACATTTATCTTTAGTATATGTTATCATATCATTGAAGCATACTCGTTGTCCATGTCGACATGATTTTCGACGTAATTTTCAACAACGGTCTCGGATTGGTCTCGAACTTTATTGAAAATGGGGGCTGTACTCTAGAAAAATTTCAAACACATGGTCGGACAGTTATTTCAGACACGCTCGCAAGTTTAAAACTCCGAATCTTATCTGAAACAAGGGGGCCAGATACTACTACGTCGGAATCAAAATAGATTGGACTCGTATACACAATAATTTCGAGCAAAGTACATCAACATGTTCGAACACAAAAGGTACTTCCATATATTCAGAGAATGGATAAAATGTTGTTACAAGATACAACTTCTACGGTACTTCAAAATTTTAATCTTAATACAACTTATCAAAGAAAAGTTTATACAATGCGGAATCAAGAATATGTTGGTACAACTTTAGGCATCATCAGGCCACATATCGACATTGCCGATGTTCTCAGCACTAAGAGAAGGATGAAACATTTTATCAGCATTAGCATCGGCTTTATCTTCCTCTTGATCGGCCTCTTCTTGATTGCCAGCCCCTTCCCGGGTGGCCTGATCCACTAACTGCCGGAGATTTATAGCTTCGACGGGGCGGCTCCCAACCATCAGCATAAGTGTTCAGGTCGACCTCAGTGTAAGGGATGGAAGGTTGGAAAACCCTTAGATGGTCAGAGAAAGGTGGGGTAACAATCCAATCCCGCATTGTCTCAAGGCTGGGAACATCGCCGCCTTGAGCCCACAAGCACCTTGCGAGATGATAGATGCCTTGATCATAACCCATAAAAAGTTTTCGCCGGCTATCCTTAGCGGCCCCAGAGGCTTTAAATGCTTTCATGGCCTCTTTCTTGCGACCTCTATCCGGGCTTCAACCTCGTCACTCAAGTCAGACAATTTCTGCTTCAGATTAGCGATCAACTCCTTTTCGACTTTCCAAAAGTTTCCAGCTTCATTGGCCCGCCGCTGCATCTCTCTCAAAGATCGCTCAGCTTCTTTATCCTTCTCCGCGAACTCGCGGTTGAGTACCTCTAGATGCTCGGAATTCGCCTGAGCTTTGAGCTGCATCTTCTTCACATCAGCAAGCTGCTTCTTCAGCTCGACATTCTCGGCCTCAAATGCGCTAAGCCACACATGCAGATCGGCCCCGACAACTTTAACGGCCTCCAACTGTTTGTCCAAAGCAGATCTCGATGAAGTAGCCTCTTTATACTCCGTTATAAACTGTTTCAGGCCGGTACCGACCTGAAAAAAAAAAGAAAGGAAAGCAAAATTAAACAGGCTGATTGAAAAATAAAAGAGGCCGAAGGATAAAAAGGCAAAAGAAAGTAAAGAGCGAGCAGATGTTTAACATGCCCACCGTTGCCTCATAAAAGCCTCACAAGTCCTCTATGTTCTGTAAAAAGGCACGACGGGGGTCAGTTTGATCTGATAGCACTATCCGGTCCGCAATACCGCGACCAACCTCCAACTGAATGGGATTGGGAAGGCTTCATTGCAAATGCCTCAACGGGGAAACATCGGCTATCGCCGTAGAAATCATGATCGCCTTGGACATGTCGATTGGCTACTGACGCATAATGTCCTTGTCCAACCAGACAGCAGGGGTACCATGAGGCCCTAAGGGCAAGCCAGAAAAAGGCACCATTGCAATCGTGCCTGCCGAGCTCTAATTATCGGCCACAGATTTTCCTTTGTCAGCACCATCCTTGGATTGTGGCTGAGATTTCCTTGGAATAGAGGCGCCGGTCTTCGACTGAGTATCAGACAACTTGGATTTCTTGGAATGCCGATCCTCCTTCTCGCCATCCCCATCCCCAACGGGGTCAATCTTATCAGAAACCTTTCTTTTCTTAAAAGCCGGAGATTTAGTCAGAACAATCTGTTTGAGAGGTTTGCTCGTCACAGCTTTCCCAGCTGTTTGTTTAGATGGTGGCGAGGCCGCTTTCCATGCTTAGATCCCGAGGCTTCACGTCCTGAAGATGCGCCCGCCGAGTCATTACGAACATCGACCATTGTAAGGTCGACCTTGACCCCTTTGAGCTCCCCGCTCCTCTTCACCTAGCCCGATGTATTCCTGGCGGCGAGCAGGTTATGTTGTCTCAAAGCGTCCATGGTACCTACAAAAGGACAATATCCATCAAAAGGCAATCAAGAGAATATGAGAGAACAAAGATGAAAGCAGGCAAATCAAATACAAGTGATAAACAAATGAGTTTACTTGGGGGCCGCTTTGAAGAATCGCCTAAACACACAGTACATAGAGAGTGCATACATCTACCAAAATGGCATTCCCCGTACCAATCGGGATCATAAGGCAGTGGTTCAACCACACCCACTGGATCCCCTACGCCCGCCCCATAAAGTCCGGCCATCCTAACGAAGGGTTGATCAACGTCTGTAAGAAGCCTCCAGTTGAAGACCCTATCCTGATCTTGTCCCCTTCTAACAAAACCGAGCAACCCTTTGAGCTCGGCTATGAACTCGTCATCATTATCCTGAGTTTTCACCTTCGCCAAACGATAGATTTTTACCCGAGTTCGCTGGGATTTTTTGGAAAGGCTGTTCCAGTCCGATACCTTATCGGGAAGGTCGAATAGAAGTAGGGGTCTGCCGCTGCTTGATCTACTACGGGGCTGAATTTGACCATCCTCGCCATTCTTGTTAAAGACGTAGAAAAAAAATAATACCGGCAATGATGGCTCTCACCCACGAAGCCGACTTATTACTGTGAAGGCCATCACCACTCGGACAGTCCCCAGTGTAAGATCACATGGCATGACCCGGAGCATGATCGCGCGTGTAAGTCGCTTAATACTAGCAAGAGTACTAGGTCAATCGTAGTATAGCAAGGGTGAATCAAGGTCGATCCCACAGAGACAATGCAACTCAAGTATAAACAAATCCAACCTAACCGAGAAGACAAATACGGTCATTGGCCAACAATAAACATAGAAAGAACAAGGTATTCCTTCCCCATCCCACCTATCTACTAACCTGGTGTAGTTAATCCTTATGTTTACTTCCCCACATAATTTCCTTAAATCAATTGAACGTTTTAATTCAGTTTAGCTACGGGTGCATCTCCTAACCCTATCTACTTCCATTTGTAAGGACATCAGACAATCTATACGCAACTAACCTCATTCGTTGGTTGTATTAGCCCATATGCATAAGTTCTAGAGATGCCGGTTCAAGACCGAAAACCTCCCTAAGCAGCTATCGACTATGACTAGCACGTTCCTAGGGATCCATCAAGACAATGTCCTAATTAACACTTCACCTTCCAAGTCCTTCATGTTAATTTACGATATACGAATATTAGATTGGCCAGACCTAATTAATCGTTTTAATTATTCCTGTCGATCAACGTAGCTGGCGCTGAATCTCCAGATTAGGGTTACCTAAATATTGCCGCGATTAATCGTATAGACCGCCGATTTATCGGGGGCGTCGGTTCCTATTCTGGAATCTACATTGCTTCGTTCTGATTAATTCAAGTAAATTATAGGGTTGTTAAACATGCAGATTAACTATAACACGTAAATACAAGTAGATCTACCATAATAAAGACATAAAGTAACGTTCAAAGCTTTATACCTTCAGTTATGGAGATCTAGCTTGCTCTACTCAAGTTAGAGATAGCGTGGGGGGAAGGAAACCAGAAATTAAATCACCAAAAGCTAAAGAAACTTTATTTCATCAACTTGATCAATGTATATGAAATTGTATAATAATGTATGATGTTGCACACTTTTACAATCAGTTATGTGGCTTTTTATAGATACAATCGCCGACTTATGACTCAAATAAACCCTAACCGACCTAGTAGATGCGGAAGACTTCAGTTTCGTGTCCTCCAAGGCTTCGATTAATTGGGCCTAGCCCACGATTAATCAGGCTTGTTTTTTCTTACTTTTTTCTGGTAGATTTCTTCCTAGACTTTCTCCACTTGGCCCAATGTTTTTCCCTCGGTCCTGATCCATCCTCAATTGCTCTAATATTCTGGTACATCCTGAAAAGCATATAAAACAAGACAAAACAGTACCAAATCCACGGGATAATATCATAGATGCAGACTTGTAAACCTGGGAACATGCACTTGGTGTTTAACATATATTCTTCACAATAATAGGCCTATCTACTTTCTCTTGAGCATAATTCGGGGTAAATAAAGGTTCATTTAATGGTAGCATTTAGAGCGTTATCAGAGCTCCTCCATGAATCTGATGAAAAATGGGTCAAAGGGTGGCCGAAGTCCGGCAACGAGATGATCATAGTGTAGCCACAAGTAATCCTCCACACCTCGACCACAGATGTAGGTTACGTTTGTCACACCCATTCTGGCGAACCGGTAGTCGTTTGGAATATCATAGGCCGTCAACGACGAGTTGTAATCGGTCCGATCTCTGATTTCCCTCCATCGGAGTCCAACATCACTATCGAAGCGTTTTAGATCGGCCAACTCACGATGGCCTAGACGCAGTAGACCTCTTTTTGGGTGGTCTTTTCTTTGGCTCAGATGGCCTAGACACTGAGGTTTTCTTTGACGCCGCGGTTTTCTTTGGTGCTGCGGTTTTCTTCAATTTCACGACTTCCTTGAACACCACACCTCGAGCAGCTGCCCCCCGGGTCACTACCTCTTGGGTTCTATCGATAAGACTGCTCAATATTGCATTGTCTTCATTGTCAACCTCACCACCGGCTTCACCTTCACCGATAATCTCGACACATTATCACTGCTTTCCCCATCACCGGAGTCAGACTCATCGACGTCGGCATCGACTATCTCCTCCTGGTCATTCATGTCCACCTCGTCCCCCGAGCCATAGCCGGAAACTGCTCGGACTTCCTCATCCGATTGGGTGTGTGATTCTAAAGACATCCTGGAAAAACACAGGGCGAGGTGGAACAGTTAGTCACCTAGACATGGAAGTCGGGCCGAGGTGAGCATAATTACACCCCGACACCTCGCCCTCCGTTTCTCTAAAACAACAAATAAACCCTAATGAACCCTAATGTCATCTGGGAATCTATCTCTGGGAAAGGATGAATATTTGGGGAGGAAGAAGGAGGCTCATACATTTCATGGCTCAATATTTCGAATCAAAGACTCACATGCATTCAAAGGGTCCTAGATTTCAGTTGTATTTACACCGTAACAAGCTTAAAGAAAAAATCTCTTGAAATTAAGGGAGAAACAGTGTCATACCTGGAAGATTATGAAGAAGTCTGAGATGAAACTTGATTAACGACCGGAAGCTGCAAAGGTTCGCCGGAAATTGCTTAAAGTCGCCTGAGTTTTCTTGCTTTTTCTTACTAGAAAATTTTTCAGAAATGGGAAAAGTATAAAAGTGGGGGTAAGAGCCCCTTATTATAGACGGGAAAGAGAAAAGAGGCGACGGTTCGGATTTGAATTATTAAAGTAGTTATTGTTGAGAACCGTTCTCGATGTCTCTCAGCCAATCGGGGGAAAGGACGTTTCACGTAAAACGTCATGTCATTAATGAACCGAGGTGACGTTTCGCGAACCAACGCAACCAATGCATGTCGACTTTGACAACTGAAATATGGTTAGCGGCCTTCTTTTTATGTTCTGGCTTACGGCCTCAGCTCAAAATGGCTTACGGCAATCTATAAACCCGTTCGCTCCATAGCGCGGCATCTAAGCCTGCCCGCTTCAATGCACAACATACGTCAGTAATTCGCAACGCGATATCAACACTGATTCAAGCCCGATAATTTTGAAAATCGGCATATAAGCCTGTCCACTACAATGCACAGCATATGTCAGTAATTCGCAACGTAATGTCAACACTGATTTAAGCTCAGTAGCCATTATCGGCATCTCTTGGTCACAAACGACAATAATAGGGTATGGTTCTTTACTGCTTCATTGACTTTACTCTCCTTCTCGACGGATACGCAAGGTATAGAGTAGGGGGCCATTGATATACCCGACCCGGATCGGAACCCGAGCATCTAGATTAGGCCTGAATCCAAGCCCGACAACAGACCTTTGACCTCCATCCCGCCAGTCCGCATTCCATAAGCCGGGCTCATCTCCACTCCGACACCTCGGACATAGTGGGAGTCACACATATTATCAGGCTAACTAAGATTTGAGTTGATGACAACAAGGCAAAGAAAGATATGAGTCCGACCTCCTGTCGAGTCCGCATCCCGCCATCTCACCTTGACAGCTGTCTGGTCGAGTTAAGGGTTGATTACTCTTAATTATATGATTTTTATGTCTTGTCCTGTTTAGCTAAACCTACTTAGTCTTTGCCTATATATATGGGATCATAATGTGATAGAAAGGGATCCAAGAACTAATATACACAGAGCTACTCTATCAATTTGTCGACTCACTTGTGTTTCAATTCATAAGCATCAGTCCGACTACCAGTGTACTTGATATTCACCACTTCTCACTTGAGAAATCATATATAAATAGTCATATATCCTCCTTATATCATTGTTACCGCAAACCTGATATATCCGACAATATCAGGTATATTAGCAAACCCGTTACTCTGAGCTATTATGTTACCTAATTAATATCTCAACTCATCCCGTATGATAAAAGGAGTGAGGGCCCTTGTGGTTAATGTTTAACCATTTTTATAACAACACCCACTTTTCACCGATAAGTCTACGAGTAATTCTTAACGGTAAACCCTATTTATAGGTTTATACCATATAGATGAATCATGTCCATGCGATTTCATTTTGAGTTGAAATAATACACAAATTTATTTAAAAGATATGACTCCATAAACGAGTTTTTTTTCAGACTAGGGTTCATACCTGAAAAATTCACGATTTATACTGCTAACCCCTTACCAGTACAAGTATTTCAGCTTATCCTCACGTCGCGGCTCATGCACAAATGTTGAGCCACCGTGAGAGAGTTACACCCGAATTTTGAATCATTGTTTCTGATTCATCAAAAGTGTCATTTGATTATAAGTTAACGATTATTCTTGTGAGATGATTATGATAACCATGGGTACTAATTCAACACACAAAATCATCTGAAGTATAGAAGGTAAACTCGACTCGGTCCATAATTTTTTATTTTACTCAATTTCGTTTTTTTATTTTATTACAATATCTGTGTTATGCTTTTTTTTTTTTTCATTTTTTTTTGGGTCCAACTTGGTGTTAAAAATATGGTAAATTGGTTAAATATGTCTAACAATTATAACTCCACAACTGAAATTAGTATTTGAGCTAATCGTGACGCCTCACGCACAGCCACCGTCCGTGAGAGAATGATAAAAATGTTACGATTAGGTGTCACTCCCAAAATATCTTTCAATCACACAAACCCCTTATCTTCTTCCTTCAACCATCTCCCCACCGCCACTACCGCCGGATTCCCCACCGCCACCACTCCATTTCGTTACTCCACCATCAAGATGTCTTCATCGTCAACAACAACAACCACAGCCACCTCTGTTACGCAAATCGTCGAACACTTCGTCCTCTTCAAAGTCAAGCCCGGTACAGATCCATCTAAAGTCAACGCCATGGTCAACAACCTCAGCGCCTTGACTTCTCTCAAAACCGTTCTCCATCTTTCCGTCGGTCCTGTGTTTCGGAATCGGTCGTCTTCTCTGACTTTTACACATATGCTTCACTCTCGTTACGCTTCGAAACCGGATCTCGAGGCTTATGCTAAACATCCGGACCACGTCGGCGTCGTTGTCGAAAATGTGAGGCCGATTTGCGAGGATGTCATGGCGGTCGATTGGGTTTACGACGAGGTTAAAGGACCGGTTAAGATTCCTCCTGGATCGGCGATCAGAGTGACGTTCCTGAAACTGAAAGAAGGTTCTGGAGAGACAGAGAAGAACGAGGTACTGGAAGTGATAGGAGGATTGAAAGAGAAGTTTGCGGCGGTGGAACAGTTAAGCTACGGCCAGAACTTCTCGCCGGCGAGAGCAAAAGGATATTCGATCGGATCGCTTGCTGTGTTTAAGGGAATGAATGAATTGGAAGCGGTGGATACAGAGAATGAGGCTGCTAAGGAGGAGAAGGACAAGGTGAGAGATAAGCTCGACGGTGTGGTGGTGCTGGATTACGTCGTTTCTTCGCCGCCGTCAGCTAACCTGTGATTGCTACAACAGTCTATTGCTTGGAATGCAGTTTTTTTTTTTTTCTTTTTTCCCGAATAATAATAGTATAATCAATAATGTAATCCATTGATATTTCTGAAAAAAAAGAAAAAATTGTAATCCGGTGATATTGATAGTTCAATTTGAATAATGGGAGAGCTTGTACGGAAGATGTGATGTATGTTAAAATTTCCATTTACCCCTCAAAAAAGGAAAAAAAAAAAATTTATCCGACAATCCGTTGTAATAGAACGTCCCTGCATCAGAATTTTCCCATTCGACAACTAAAAAGTCGAATCTAAGGTGTGAGATTTGAAATCTACATTCGACCTCTTAAAAGTTGGACCTCAAGCCCCGATACGATGTTACAATAACGTTCACTAAAGGCACCATAACGTTCAAAGATGTTTGATTAGTTTGACAGATGCCCAATTCATCAAACAGATTAAATTTACACACAACTTAAAGTCATACGATACGATGAAATGAAAACACCTAATGCAGAGATGTCGAGAAGGAACAGAGTGTCAATATCATTGGCTAATAATCAACTACTACTAAACATTGCATAAGTGAGCATCATAAAATTAAACAGAGGATCGTTATAACACGACAACATCAGACGGAATGCCGTGTCTTGATTTGTCTTAATTTCTGGCTTGCTGCTGGGCTGTCTGAGCAGTGGCAATCAATTGAGCCATAATGCTAGCATATTGAGCAGCTGTGTGTTGTGAACTGTAGTGATCTGATAGTCCAAACTCAGTAAAGTTTGGCTCCATATGCACAAAATGACCAGGCAATGACCTTTTCAACAGTGCTTCTTGCCATATGTCAAAGAATTCACCCATTATTTGATGTGATTTCTCCCATGACGATATCGGGAGGTACTCCATCTGCAAAACAAAACAACCATATTTCAACTACTTCTGAAGTTGGAAAGTTGTTATCAAACAAACATGTGCAGCAAGGAACCTAGACTCCAAACATTCCAAGAAGAAACAATGGAAAGTCGATTCTAGGGTTGAATATCAACTTTTACACGGTCGATTGTCACAATAGATCAACAGATAATGTCAATTATATTGTGGTGCCAAAAATGGTGGATTTAGTGTGGTGCACTGAAGATGCCCAACAAAAACAAGAAAATCAAGCTGAGTTACTGATCACAATCTCATAATCCTAAAACATATCCGTCAAAATTATTTATCAATAGTATTAAGCAAATATAGCTATACACACCTGCCACGAGCTTCAAGTAAAAAAAAAAATAGCTGCCCTCTAGTTAACCGGGGTGGGGTGGGATTATCTATCCAAGATTCATGTCCCATTTCTCCTTTAGATAAAACAATGTCGTTTCACACCACATTCTTATTAGTATGTACGAAGTAGGCAAGAAATATGTACGAAATAGGTAAGAAATGGATGAAAACACAGATAGTATACAAGAAATATGCACGAAATAGGTAAGAAATAGGGTATGAATTATGTACGATGTGTAAAAAAATGCTATGAAATCAATAAAACGATGTCGCTTTTATCTAAAGACAGAGAAACTAGACAGATTACTTGGATAGATGATCCCATCCCCTCTTAACTAAGTGTGGAGAAAGACAGCAGCCATTTTCTTCCAAGCAGATGAACAAATCCAAAGACGGACGCACAGACCAGAGTAACAGGGACAGCTTACAACAAAGCTATTTAATCACCACTCTGTCTACTTTAGGATAGCATATTCTGAAGACGAATACTATAGACGGGATAGGAGTATCAATTCCTAAAGCCCCTCATACTTCTGATTTCTATGCGCCACATATCGTAGCTTAAACCATTATTACGAGAACCAGAGACTACCAAAAACAACTTAATCAAATAATACCTATTAACATTTTCAGATCAGTTTATTCCTTTTCCTTTAGTACTCCTAGTTGGTTGAAGAGGTGTGATTTCCGGGCCCTTTCTAATCGAATCTGTTAATACAGCTCAAACAATTTCAAGAGAATTCATCAATAAACATTGTAAGAAAACGTGTGTGATCCGTCTCAAACTCTTCTAAGTTCACAACCATTTAGAGGCAACATGGTGGTACCCTGATTTCAAAGAACTGTACGGTCTAATGGTTTGATCGTTCACCCCTCACCCTACCCAGCAGCATAACTTTTCTCTTTAAGGGAAAACACCCGTGAAACTTTGGGTAGAGTTGATATATTATTCAAGACCCACAAAGTCAAAGGCGAAGTTAAATAGTATTCTTCTAACATGGAAATAAGCTACTACTAATAAAGAGAATCATTTGGAAAAAGCAAAGCATTAAGCATTACGAAAACATTAACAATTCCAAAGTGAGATTAGTACCTCCATGACAATTCCTCGAAGACTTTCAGAATGCATTGGAACAACTTTACCCACACGCAACTGGAAATCTCCAAGTTGATATTGGAAACCCTTCAAAAATCCACCAACTGTGCATTAATCAATACTCCCAACAAACATTATCGAGTTTAGTCCAAATCTAGTTGTACATAACAGCCTAAATCACCAAAATTAGAATCAACTGAAAATGCTGGATCATATCCACCGTTTCACAACAAACTTTTACTGCTGGAGCTCAATTATTACTTGATTTGTTGCACAGGACATAAAAACAACAGATACAATACACTTTAAGAGACAAAAATAAAAACAATTTTGGGATATGAATCAAGAAATGCATTGGAAAGTAAAAGCAGAGCAATATCAATAAGCATACAAACCTCAAAATTAAGGGCAACTCTTGTTTTGTAAGATTGTAGCTTCTCCATTATTGTCTGAATCGAAGTTTCTGCCTCCACAACTAAACGTTGCCCTCTAATCACAAAAAAATACTTACTGGGCTGCTCTTGGAGGGAAATTCCCACAAAATCACGTGGAAATTCCAATGAATTAGTTGGCTCTACAAGAAAAAATAAAACATACTCAAATACCAAATAATTGTAACAAGACACTTGTTAAAAACACCAGAACGAATCTACTTGCGAAGCACACACTGATATTCAACCTCTTAAAAGTTCTCGAACTTCGATTTGTATATTTCGAAGGTCCATTTTAAACCTCTATAAAATAACATCTAGAGCAAAAACGAATCTACTTTCGAAGCAACACAATGATATTCAATTACTAGATAGTGGTCGAATGTACATTTTCGACATCTAAAAAGTGGAACCTAGCTCGAAGTGTGTGCCACGTTAGATTTGCTGTGGTGCACGAGCGTCAAATAAAAATTGAATCTTAATTGAGAAAGCAGTGATTTTTACCTCTAGCCATAGGTTTATAGAAGCTGACAGTGGCTTTCCATCTACCTTCTTTGACGCCATTTATGCTTTCGGCACACTGAGAAACTTCAGTGAGAATTTGGCTGTTTACGGTGGTGCCCGGATTGGGTTGCCAATGCAAAACCCTAAATCAAAACCCGTGAAGTGCATCAAAATGAAAAGTTAACAAGAATCAATCAATGTTTTGGCTGTAGAATAGATTTCAGTTCACAACAAGCATTACCATTTGATGGGCATTGGATTACAGCGGTCGGTTGATTTTTGTTATGAACAGAACGAGGTTAAGCACTTAAGCCCTCCCAAATTGTCCTTCTATGAAACATTCTACTAGTAATCGGGAAAGTGCGTCTACAGTCAACCTGTTAACTTTAAACACAAATGTTCCGTTTATTTTGGGTTATAGTTCATTTTGATGTGTTTTATATACTGGTGGATAATAAAATATAATAAAAATGATTGAAATAATGATTAGAAAGTAAAATATTTTTTTTGAATTTGTGTCGATAAAGAAATAATTGCTGAGAGAAATTGCAATAAAGTAGTATAATGAATAAAGTGTTATTTGTTTATAAGCACGTGTTTTGAGACTTAATTAGGCAATTAGGACGCATTTAAAAGATAATTAGTTATAAGGACGGATTTATTTTATGTTTCCAATTCTGCCCTTCACATATAAGATGTCTTTAATGCATATTCCATTGCAATTAACGCTGAATCTGATTCTTACGGCTTCGATCTTGCTTTCAATTTTGATTCTTATGCAATTCCTTCTCGTTTATTCTTATTCTTCGCCGCATTTCATTATGTATTGATCAATCTGTGTGTATTTTGTTCTGGATTCATCAATTTCCGGCCGATTTGTGCATCAGAGCTTCAAAAATCATCCATCTTCGTTTTTCATCTTCTGCTTCAATTTTTCTAGTAGTTTTTAAGATTTTGTTATTACTCTCATTTAGTTATTCATATTTCTCTACCTGATTGTTTTGTTTCTGCATTCTGTTCTCAATTATTCATATTTTTCTGGTACTTTTCGAGATTTGTTTTTTGTGTATTGGTGATTTTGTTTCTGCATTCTGACTGCAGCTATTTTAAGTGGCATATGAGTTTGAATGATTTTGCTTCTTGTCTGAATTAGCGTTTTTTGTTTTCTGTGTTTATTTAGTGAGTCTTCATTGTTGTTTCTCTGATTTGGATTGTATTATGTTTGTTTATATGGAATGAGATTACATAATGTTCTGATGCAATAACTTCTTGTAGTAGTCAGTATTCTTTCAGTGTTACATTTGTTCTTTTTTAATGATTTTTGTAATGTAGGTAAGGTGTTGTGTATGTAGTGACTTTTTGTCGTAGTCAGTGTTATTTCAGTGTACATTCGTTCTTTTTGAATGATTTTTGCAATATATGAAGTGTATTTTCAGATAGAATTAGTATGTGTGTTCTTTTTATGTGAATTTGATGTTTCTTGTTGTAATTTTGTGAATATACTATACATGAAATTCGATTGCAATCTAAACAAAGTTATTTGAGTTTCACTACGGTGACATGTCATATTCTTTTGGCTTTGCAAATTCTGTTATGTTTTTTGTGATTAATCTGTATTGAGGATAGACAGTGATATATTTCAATGTTGTTGAATGAATGTTGTAATCAGTGTAGTGGATTTTCACTTTTAATGATTATTTAGCTGATGTAGTGTATGCAGTGACATTCATCTTTTATGCAGTGACATTGTCTGCTATGTATTGACATATACCTTTTTTTGGGAACTTTGTTATTTTTAGGTGATTTTATTCAATATTGGGAACTGTGTTATTTTTAGGTGATTTTATTCAATATTGATCTAATGTATTGAGATATTAGAATGATATTGAATAATTATTGGACTGAATGAAGTTTGATTTTATTTGGAATGCGTATTCATGTGATGTAGTCATTGCAGTGACATCCTTCTCCCTTGCATTGACATTGTCTTTTTTTTTGCGAGCAGGTTATATTGTCTTCACAATGTTGATTCTTATGTGCACCTATAAGGAAGAGATGTGTGTTGTCACAAAGGCGGTGATGCTACGTTAATCTATTCATGATAGACTTTCAAATCGGTGGACAGATTTGAAGGATGTCTATCAGTTTGTATTATGTGTTGCCTGATGATCCCAAGTGGCTGTTATGTTCTGATGATGATGTGCAGGCCATGATTTCTGTTGCTGAATCTTATAATGCTAAGCGTGTTAAAGTGGAGGTTGTAGGGAATGGTGTTGTTGGTTCTTTATCTTCTTACAAGGGTGGTAGTTGTGTTGGAGCCGAGGATGTTGTTGATGATGAGGTTTTTATGATTTCATCTTTGACTGATAGTAATGTGTTGACTTTTGGTTGGGACAAAATAGTAATCAAAGAAGGTCATCCGCTTGCCTTCAAAAGCTGTCTATACAAACTGGTTTTAAGTATGTGTACAAGAAGAATGATAGTTGTAGGATTTATGCTGTTTGTGCTAAGATGAATGAAGCAAACTGTGGTTGGTATGTTCGTGCTTCGAAACATAAATCGAGTGGATTCTTTTATGTAACTAAATTGTGCAATGTTCATACTTGTGGTACGTCTTCGAGATCTTTTGGGTGAGATCGTCGTATGACTTCTGATCTTCTTTCAAAGGTTGTTCTTCGTACGGTTCGTGAAGACTCAAGTTTCTCTGCATCAGATTTGCGACTTTTGGCCGGTACTGATCATGGGCGTGCAGTTTCTTATACTGTTTCTTGGTCTGTTGTTAACAAAGCTAGGGATTTGTTATATTGTGATGTTAAAATGGCATTCAAAAGTTTACATGGTTATGTTAATAGTGTGCGTGAAACGAATCTTGGTTCTGTTGCAATTTTAGAGGTGCATTCTGAATCTCGTCATTTTCAATGGATGTTTATTGCGTTCGATGCTTGTATTTGTGGGTTCAATCATTGTCGACCAATGCTCTTTCTGGATGGGGCTCATTTGAACTTTGATCAGACTGGCCATTTGTTGGGTGCAACTGGGAGGACGGTGAGAATGGTATGTCTTATTTTGAGTGACAGTTTATCTTTTATGCAGTGACACTTGATTTTATTGTTTGAGAGTTGGTTTTTTTGCCACTTTCCATTGGCATTTCTCTGTTACATGATTTTTTTGAGTTTCTGTATCAATTGTCCCTGCATTTAGTTTCTGATTTTTGTGTTATGTTTGTGTTTTTGCACTTTCTTGTTTTGGTAGTTATCATTTTTGTTGCGATGACATTGCTTTTGTGTTATTTTGCTGTGATGTTCTGATTTGATATTGTTCCAGTAATATATCCTCTGTGTTATGGTGTCGTTGATTCTGAGGATTTCGATAATTGGAGATGGTTCTTGTTGCATTTGAAGAATTTGCTTATACCAATTCGTCGGATGACGTTCATGACCGACAGGAATCCTAGACTATTGGATGCTATACGAGAAGTGTTTCCTGATACATTTCATTCTTATTATATTTACCATTTGAAGTTGAATCTGAAGACTTGTTTCAGTGGTAGATATGTAGGTAAATCTTTGCGTGAGAGAATGGTCCATTTGTTTTACCAATGTGCTTATGCTCCGACTGTTGAAGAGTATGACAAGTACATGGATGATATGTTACTTGAAGGTGGAGAGCGTGCAGAAACGTTCTTTGCGAATTTAGATCCGAATAATTGGGCCAATTCTTATTTTGAAGGTTGTTGGTATGGTCATACTACTTCTACTTTGGCTGAGTCGTTTAATGCTTGGATATTTAAGGAGAGGCACCTTCCTGTGTTGAATATGGTTGATGGCATTCGTATCAAGATCATGAAAAGATTCTCAGATAAGAGTGTTGCTGCAACATCATTCAAGTCTTTGATATGTCCAAAAGTTGATTCTATTTTGTCTAAGCTGATGGATTCGGGGAGTCGCTTTGGTGTTGCTAGATGTAGTTATTATAAGTATGAGGTTTTTTCATCTCCGCCGGCAAGTGTTAATCTGGATATCCGTGCTTGCTCGTGCAAGGAGTGGCAGCGGAATGGCTATCCGTGTATCCATGGATTGGCTGTGATTAGGAGTATAGGTTTCCCTTTGAATGAGTACGTTGATCCATGTTTTTTGACACAGTCCTATGTTGATTCATATGATTTTGGAGTACAGCCAATTCCTGGTCCATTTTTGAAGAACAATTCTGAAGATCTTATTGTGCTTCCACCCGTTCCAAAGAAACAGCCTGGTAGGCCACGGACGAAGCGTCTTTGATCTCGTGGTTAGACGTCAACTCGTGTTATCCAATGTGGCCGTTGCCATGCCTTTGGACATCATAATAAGAAGGGTTGTTTTGCTCGTCTTACTCGATAGTTAATCTACTTTCCTGGTTTTGTAAGCGTCGACTTTTGGATTTAATATCGATGATTTGTGAGATTTCCCTAATGCAGTGACATTACTGTTATTACATCAGTATGCTGATTGAGTGTAGTACTAATGCACGGATCTTTATTATGTATTTTGTGCTTATTGCTTTTATATTTGTAATCATTTTTATTCCTGATGTATGCTTGTCATTGGTGTTTTTGTATTGGTACTGAATTGAAGATGTAATGAATGCAGTGACTTGAGTGTGCCTGCATTTTTATGTGTATGGAGTGCCAAGAGTTATAATTCATTCAGTTGCTATTGTATTCATTGTAAAGATCTTATTATATAGTTATTATGAAGTCATTTGTATTTGTTTTTTATGCACAATGTGTTAGTGATGTTTCTCTGTTTGTGTTTGTTTAGTGAGTTCATTGAAATGATTGTTTTAGTGAGTGCAGTGACATCAGTGTCACTGCATCTTTATGAAGATGCATTTTGCATAGAAATTCTAATGCATTTAATTCCTTTTTTACATAAGATGTTAATGAAAGAATGCACAAACAATTAGAAATCAATGCACAAGAATATGAACCATCAACGATTTCCAATTTCTCAAAATACAATGAACCATCAAATATGAATTAGTAATTATGAATCATTGAATCTTTTGTATTTTTGCTTCTTTTTATCCCCCCATCTGTTAGTGTCATTTGTATCTTTGTATTTTTTTGCTAAATGAATTGAAATGTTTTTGTACTGAGTGCAATGACATCGTTGTCACTGCATCTGAATTAACATGCATTTCAGTGTTAATTCCTTGTCCTGCTACTGTTTTCATGCACTCACTTGAATGTTAACAATGAATGCACAACAATTAGAAACTTTACTAGCATTTTATGAAAAACATGAAGCATCAAACATGTGTGATCTGTCTACACAAAATGAACCATCAGTTATCAACCATTTAAACAAAATGAACCATCAAAAGAAACTCTTACAGCCTTATGATAGTCTACGCTTCAACTACTTCATATAAATGATTGACCATCAACATAGCAAAACAAGTCGAATAGTCAAAACAAGTAGAATTTATAATTATTTTAGTTCCGTTTTTGAAGTCTGTTAAGCACTAATGAATTTAGAATATTCAAATCTGAACTGCTGCACTTGTTCTCCTACTAATTGTGGTGGAATATTCAAATCTTGTGCTAGCTTGTAGATGTAATATGACAAGTAAATGGCACAATCCCTGCATTACATTCCAATGATTCTATTATTATTGTGTATCTTGAGTTTTGGTCATTATGTTAAGAATTGCATTCAGACTTACGTTTGATTATCTTGTAAATGTAGCTTTTCAACCTTTTCCACTTTCGTTGCTATTCTCGGTTGCTGGCTGTTTGGTTCAATGGCTTCTGAAAGCATCTCTAACTGCTAAATAAGAGTAGTCCATGTGCAATGTTTTTGTTATATTGCATGATTTTGTGAAGAAAATGTAGTGACAGTAAATTCAGTGATAGAAGATGCAGTTTTTATCATGATTTCTTTGATAACTTACTATAATTTCGCAGTATTTGATGAATACGTCGGGTATGTCTGGCTTCACTGCTGCCGAATGATGCATTTTCCAGGTGGTGTCTCCTAAAGTGTATGTTAGGAGTACCCAGTGGTATGGCCTTGGCTCTAATCCCATACAGCATAACGAGAGGAAAACTTTGTTCCCTTGATGTATTATGTCCAGCATCTCGATCGTTTTCTCATTTCTATAGGTTTTGTCGTGCTCAATCTCTTCAAATATTGCCTGCACATTGCATTTTCATGAGATTATGAATGTGAATTGGAAGCTAGTTATTCAAATCAGTTTTGTATGCATACCCATGTTCCTGCACTGAATATGTAGTAGTTAGGCTTAACTAAATCTGCACGTTTTAAGAGCTCAATGAATCCTTGAACCACCTGTTACATATTTCATTAGGCTAAGTTAGTTTATGTCTTTATCAAATAATTTAGTGGCATCAAGTAATGTAGTGAGAGTAAGATGGAATTAAACTAAGATGCAGTGACAGTACGATGGAATTAGACTTTATGCAGTGACAATAAAATTTTACCGTTTCGTCTATTTGCAGCTCATTGAGAACTTCCATTATCGAGTTGACGTTCACATATGGGTAGTCGCCGAATGATTTTGCCCATACTACAGCCCTGCATTTAGTAATTTATTGTTAGTATTCAATATATCAAGAAGTTTGATTTTGTATGTTGTTGTTAATTAATTTATGATTACTCTTCGCCTCCCTCGTTGTCTAAATCTTGAATTTTTTTGAATACTTCCGGAAGAATGTGTGGTCCAAAATTGTATTGATCTTTGTCTTTGTGGATTATGAGTCTTCCTTGAAACTTCGGATTTTCCTTAGGGATGTAGTAACTTTTCTCTTTCCCTTTCTGGGCTTTTTTTTCTTCTTATCTTCAGCATACTGGAAATCAGGATCCTCTTTCTTTGTCCTCTTTCTTGCATTTCTCTTCACCCCTCTTTCAATTGTGAAATCTGAGGTCCGTTGATGAGTACGAGGTCGTAGCTGTCGTGCAAGTTTTGCAAGATTTTGTGCAACAAGAGTGTGTTGATCAGCATCATCCTGTTCTTCCAAATTTTGTGTGACCTCATGAGTTGCAATGTTATCAATTTCATCTTGTAATGCTTGAATTTTTTTTCTAGTTCTTCATTTTTTCTTTCTTGGCTCTGCATCTTCTCTTTGAGGCTTTCATTGCTCTCTTTCTCACCTTCAAGTTCAGCTTTCAAATTTCCGATTGTGGTCTCTCTTGTGAATAATGTTTGCTCAAGTGTTTCCACTTTTTCTCTAAGCTGCTGCATCAGTTTTCTGTTTTTTTCTTTCTCTTCCAACATAGCAGCCATCTTTTTCTGTGAAGCTCCTTGTTCATTGCAACTCTCTAACAGATTGTTGATGTACAAATATTTTTTTCCTTTATGTTCTCTTTTTGCCGCTTAATGGTAGACAACGAAATCTCAATCTTCTCATTCAATTCTTTAACTTCAATCCCTAACTCAGTTTTTTCAGCAGTAGTGACATCTAATGTCTCGTTGATGTCTGCAAACTTTGCTTCAAGTTCTTTATATTTCTTCGACATATCCACTTCTGACTGCTTCAAGTCTTCCGCTTTCGTTGCTAGACTTAGATTCTGATGTTGTAGCTCTTCAACTCTTTTCCTCATCATGTCAACATTTGCTTGATTACTCTTTTCTTTTGCCTGCAAACATATTTTAAACTACAATAATTAATAAATCAAGTTCTTTCTTAATGTCACCATTGTTGTCTATTTGCAGTGACATTATGTGATGCAGTGACATTATGTGATGTCACTGCATTGGGGCTTTTAGTACTTTGTAGTTGTCATTACCATGGCTTGCTTTAGTTCTGCAATTTTGGTGTTGGCATCTTCTAATGCTCTTGACAATGTGATATATTGCTGTTTTATGCCTTGAACTTCATCCTGCACATCCTGTACCAGTTGTAGAAAATGTGAATTTTAAGTGCAGTGACATAATTTTATTTTGATTGTCTTTGATGTCAAAAATGTAAAAAAGTAGTTTTACAATTGGTGGTGATGGTGTTGGTGTCAGCAATCTGAATGATGGAGTTCTTCCATATTTAGTTGTTTAGGAGTGTGTTGTTCTTGTACCTCTTCATTGTGTTATTGTGGTTCGATTTCTTCCTCATTGGCTTTAGACTGCCACTCACTTGGTTTTCCTTCCATTCCATCCTCTCCAGATTCGATATCATCAGTTTCAGAATTTGTTTCATGCTCTTCTGATTGCCCCTGTTCTTCTTCTTTTTCCATGCTATCCTCCTTAGATGCATGCTCATCACTTTCAGAATTTCTTTCATGCTCTTCTGACTGTCTCTCTTTTCCTTCTGTTTCCATGCTATCCTTTCGACAGTCATTCTCTTCATGATCATCAATTTCAGAATTTCTTTCATCCTCTTCATTATCATCCCTTTCAGAATTTCTTTCATCCTCTTCAGCTGTCATTTCATCATCTCTAGCCTTGTGACTGCTTCCTGTCTCTTGCTTTTTTGCCAAGCTTTGTAGGAGGAGGGACTCAGTCAATGTTGGAGTCAATTCTTCAGCATTGAACTATTTCAATTTGCATTATGAAATTATTCAGTTATTTTTTTTTATCATGCACTCAAATACAAGTATTTTGTGTTATTAAATAAAGAACTACAACAAAAATGCAGTGCAGTGCATTTCATTGCAGTGACATGCAATAACAATGCAGTGACCACTTACTGACCTTCAAATTTGAGAGACAATGACATTCTTAATATTTACATGTTGTTCGCCCATGTGTTGGAGCTTTGTTTTTGTTAGAATACTCTGCAGTTTTCTTAGATTCCACTTTTTTATCCTTGGAATCCATGTGTGTGCCAAACTTTTCTTTCCCTGTGCTGCTCTTTTTTCATTTGTCTGCTTGACAAGATCTTCTATGATATCTGTGTGCTCGCAGAACCAATACTATAACGTGCCAGTAGATAAATATGCATTAGAATGAAGTGGCATTGGTTTTCAATTAACATTTATAATGAAATACAATTATAATCAAATGTTGAGTGAGTGAACATACCAGCAGGAACATAGTGCATCCGTTTACATATCTTGCATGCGACCATTTTCGATTAAGCCCATTATGCAGTTCTTTGAGTATATGGGATGACCAATCAAATGAACTTAAATCACTCAAGTCATCCACATAGTATAGGAATGACCATGGTATGCTCTGCCCTGAGGTGGCGAAGAAGACTGTTGCAAGTAATAGTAGACACTGTAGTTTCACCGTGTCTTCAACTGATGTTGAATCGGTTTCTTTTACTGTTTTCTTTATCAGTTCTTTCACCCCACATATCTTTATTCTCTCAACATCTGAGAATAATCTTTTTTGAATTGATATCTACTTTTTTGAGTTATTGCTTTTTTGAATTGTATTCAGGCTGTTTTTGGTAACTGGGGTTCTCTTTCGTCAAGGGCCGGCTTGCTGTTGCTCCGGTGGGGTAGATGACGGAGCCACCTAACTTTTCCGATCGTCCCAAGCCTCCGGATGCCCCTGGCCAACCTACAAAGTCCTATGCAGCTGCTACAGCGAGTCCGACAGCAGAGATACCAGATTTTGGCGTGTATGGTACGTGCAAAGGTGAGCCGGCTTTCTTCGTCTCTCGTAATGAACTTGAGATACTTTCACGTCCATTTGCGAATGCATTGGTGGCCCGATTTTCTGACTACAGGCCTCGTATTGACGATATTCGTAAGTTTTTCTTGAGTCTCGACTTGAAAGCTACTTGCAAAATTGGTCTGCTTGACACTAAACATGTCCTTGTCCATCCGGGTTGTCAAGAAGATTATAATAGATTATTTACTCGTCGTGAATGGTTTATGGGATCTAATCGTTTTGTGCTTTCTAAGTGGACAATTGATTTTCACTGCAATGCTGATTGCTCCTTGGTCCCTATTTGGTTTGAACTCCCGGGTCTTCCACTTCCTTATTTTAATCCGAAGTATGTGAGTAAGATAGGTAGCTTGATTGGTAGGCCTTTGCAAACTGATGCTGCTACCACTGATATGAGGAGACCGTCGGTCGCGTGGGTTCTTGTTGAGGTTGATATTTTAAAACCACGGTGTACTCGTATTTGGTTGGGTGAGGATGTCCATACTGGCCATTGGCAAGAAGTGAACGCTGAATTTTGGCCCGATTATTGTTCTTTTTGCCATCGCATTGGTCATGCTGAGGTGCAATGTCGGCGGAAAAACCCGCCATCGGAAAATATACGGAAGAATTCAAACATGACCAATAGGCAAACGAGGAAGTCCGAGACGCGTATTCCTGAAACAAATCCGAGTAAACCTCAACAGGTTTATCAAGTGAAACAATATAGTACTGTCACTCCTATTAATCCGTCTGATATGCACATCACTAGTGTGTCTACAGCTGCTAGACCATCTACGGGCAATACTTCTCTTCCTTTAGCTTCAAACCCGCAACCTTTGAATACAACAAGTACGCATAATTCTTTTAGCATTCTTGAGTCACTTACTGAAGAGGAACTAATGGAGACTGCTCATCAATCTCTTCTTAAAGAAGACCGCGAAAGGCAAAATGAAAATCGCCCTCATTCGGCGGGCAATGGATCCTCTCGGGACGTGGCCCTCACCGAATTAAAGGACTTCCATGGGACGCTAGAGCAACGCTTTAAGCAGTCGGGTATTCAGCCGGATAAACCAACTATCTCGGCATCTGAAATTTTACAGTTGGAGCCGTGTCCTTTGCAGGATCAGCCGGTTCCACCCTCCACTGATCTTCCTGGCTCTCCTATTGATGACAACCAGATGACTGATGGAAAGGCCATTGACACGGCTATGGTAGTAAGTGAGGATCAACCTCCCGAGGGGAACAAATCGGATGGTCCCTCTGTGACCAATGTTACGGCTAAAAAGCGGAGGAAAAAAGGTAAATCGACAAATACTTCGGATTCGGCCCCGTCTCAAGCTTATCAACTCCGATCTTCCAATGTTTAGTCCGATCAACATTTTATTTTGGAATGTTCGTGGTATTGGTAATGTCTCTTCTCAAACTTGTCTCAAGAATATTTGTAGACGTAATAATGTTAAAATTCTAGTCTTGATTGAACCCTTGTGTTCTGCTAATTTTTGTTCCACCATTCGGCTTAATCTGGGATTTGACTTTTCTCAATCTCTGTTGTGAGGTAAAATTTGGTTTTTCTGGTCTGGAGTTACTTGCTCGTTGTCCACGGATTGTGATCAAATGTGTACGGCTGAGGTCACGGATCAGAATGGTGATATGTTTTTGGTTTCTGGCATTTATGCGAAGCATTCTCGTCAATCTCGTACCCCTCTTTGGCATGCGGTTAAGGCTCGAGCAGAGGTTAATACTCGGCCATGGCTTTTAGGGGGAGACTTTAATATTGTTCGGATGCTGGAGGAGAGGAAGGGTGGTGCCTCCCCTAAGGCTAATGACATGTTGGACTTTAATGAGTGCGTCCAAATGGCTAATCTTACTGAGGCGTCCTTCGAGGGCTCGCAATTCACTTGGGACAATCGGAATATGTGGCAGCGTCTAGATAGGGTTTTCTTTAATGAGGTTTGGTTGGACCATTTTAATATGACAAAGGTTTTGCACTTACCACGGGTTCACTCGGATCACTGCCCCCTGCTAGTTACTTGTGGTTCTATCACCGCTCGCAAGTCTTCCTTTCGGTTTCTTAATGTGTGGACGGATGATGGATCTTTTTATGACGTGGTTAAATCAGTTTGGGCTGAACCGGAAGGTGGCCAAGGACTGTGGCTCCTGGCAACTAAACTTAAAAAGCTTGGATACAAGCTTACTGAGTGGAATCATGCTGTTTTTGGGAATATTTTCGATAATACACAGAAGGCGTTGGCGGAGGTCAATGCTAAAACTTTGAGACATGATCAAGTCGGGTCTCTGGATACCCATGCGGATCTACATACGGCTATTATGGACTATGAGAGATGCAACAATATTGAGACTCGATTTCTTAAGCAGAGGGCAGCAGTTAAATGGATTGAGACCGGGGACGCCAACGATAAAGTACTTCCATGCTATATGCAAGCAAAGGCGGAATCATAACTACATCCATCGTATTATTAAAGGCGAGAGGATGGGCCTTTGGATTGACAACCAAGGCGAGATACGGATTTCCTCGAAGACCTTCTTTGAAAACCTTTTCACGGCTAGTCGGGCGGGGATTGGTGCTCCTCTGAAGCCTTTTATCCTCGCCTCAAATCTCTCGAGGATCGAATCGCGAGCCTTATTGCGATCCCGACGAGTGAGGAAATTCTCAATATTATTCGTTCCATTGATCCGGATAGTCTTTGCGGGTCCCGATGGCTTCACCTCTCATTTTTCCGATCGTGTTGGGACATCATTAAGCATGACATGACAAATGCGATTTCGACTTTTTCCTCGGCCCACCTTCCCCGTTATTTTTCCACATCCTCGATTATTCTCCTTCCTAAGAAGGTGGGAGCTGATTGTTGGAAAGACTTCCGTCCGATTAGCTTATGCACTGTCTTCTCCATGATCATCACTAAGATAATCACTTAACGGTTGAATGCGTATCTCCCTATGCTGGTGGCGGATCAACAGTCGGGTTTCGTGCCAGGGTGCTCCATTACCGATAATATTCTTCTAGCCCAAGAACTGTGTAAGGATGTGAATAAAAAGATCCGCAGCCCTAACATTATGCTTAAGCTTGACATGGAGAAAGCTTATGATCATATGGAATGGGGTTTCATTATGCAGATTTTAAGGATGTTTGGCTTTCAAGAGCTTTGTGTTGATCTCATCTTCCGGACTTTGGCGGATAATTGGTTCTATGTCTTTCTGAATGGCATTCCTTCACCATCCTTTCATGTGACTCGTGGTGTCAAACAAGGTGACCCTCTTTCTCCCGCTCTTTTTGTTCTTGCAGCAGAATATTTTGGGAGGCTAATTAATGATTTCATGAATACCAACACGGGTATTGTTGGGGAGATTTTGCATCATTAAAACAAAAGAAAATTTATAAACCTATACTACCATGCAAAACTACCTCCTAACCGGCCGAATACCGGGTAGTTGCTAGTAAAGTTGGATAAGTACGGTATCGATCCTCGTGGGAAAAGGGATATTGAATCTAATCTAGTTAATCCTTCTTTATTAACTAAAACCTAAACCTAAACTAAAGCGGAAAATAATCGGGACAGAGGATTGTTAATCCAAAGCCGGAAGGATAAAAGCGATAAAAACATAAATAAAACTACATCTACGAAAATAGTAAAACTAACTAACAATTTGAACAAACATGAACAAACCATGATCACCTTATTCCCAACAACCATCACCCCACCGAAATCAACAAGATAGACAAACATTCATTCATTAGTTATCTTGGGTTATTATCTTTTCTAATGAAGCGTTTCCTCTTCCGATTTATCACGCCATTAATTAGTTTACCTTCCGGTCTTAACTAATATCGATACAAATCAAAGATATGGAGTGAATCCTAACTTAACAACATTATCCCTCAACTTCCGTTTGTTGGAATAATTATTGTTAATCTCTATCATGGCAATCTAACGAATTTATTAACTTCCGTTATCTAAATTCGATTAACATATAGCATCTCGAAACATGAAAGAGAACAAGAATAACGTAATGAAACAAATACATGAAAAATCTCATCTTTCCGGTAACGGTGATATCCCTCAATTCAAATCTAGAAAAATCTTGCAACGAATTAATCAAATTGTGGTTCTCTCGTAAACCTAGAAATTTAACCTACGAACTTCCGTTATGTATAGATTAAAGATCCAATCTTTCCTACGGTGATCTAAACTACACCGACTTCCGTATTTTGTAAACATATCAATCGTAAACCAATCTCTCGATATAGGCTCACATAATAGCATCATGAAACGAATAGAAAGAAAACAATACGAATTAAAGATCATAAAAATAAATAAAGATTGAATAAATTGAAGAAAACAAACTCACATCGTTGGTATAATTGTTGAATCCATGAATCACTAACGAAAAAGCGAGAAAAAACTACACTAATCTAACCGGGTCACCCGAGCACAAGGCTCGGGTGACCGGCTTTGAAACTCAGAACGCGCTCTTTGCTTTGCTTTTTGCGGCTGGAATATTCGTATATGAATTATATGATTTAGGGTTGCATGCATGTATGTATTTATAGGGAAAAGAAGTAATTTGAATTAATGTATTTGCGGTGGGAATTATCTCCAATTAAGTCGGTGAAGGATTTTTGTCCAATTAGAATTTTGCATGCGTATATTAAAATAGATGCTAAGTCGGTGCTGCCCCAATTGGCCTTGAACGCTCGTTCAAGGGCGGTTTAAGTCTCTGTCTTGAATTTGCCATCATGGGCGCTTGATTTGACTCTGGACTCAACTTCTAAAATTCATATCTTGAGTTGTAGACCTCCAAAAATTATGATCCGAATGTCATAATTAAGCTCTCGGAAAACTCTACAACTTCCATTAAGGACTCTTCTTGAAAACGCCTTTTGACTAGCCCGTCGTATTCCGAGTATTTTTCGGGATTTTCCACTACCACAGCATCATTATCCAAACTTGTAACGCTCATATCTCGGGCCTCGTAAGTCGGAATGAAGTGATTCAAAATCCTGTAGAATCCTCTCTTCAAACACTACAACTCTTCTCTTGAGGTCGAGAGTCAAATCAGTGTATATCATATCAAGAACTGCATCGGAAGTTCGGCTGCTTGAAAGCTTCATTCCAAGCTTTATCTCCATCTTTATCCTCTTCCAAGTCAAAAACATGTATCTACATTGCATCCAAACACCACAAAAACGTAACAATATCCAAAACCATATAAAACAATCAAATAATCGTATAAATTGATACGTTTTCATATTTAACTCTTTAAATCACCATTCACTCAATATTTCACTATAAACCTCGAATTCTATGAAAATCATACGTATATGGGGGAAATTGAGGTGAAATATATCCTTAAAAACACTACAATTTGACCCTTAACAACACCCCCACACTTAAACTTTTGCTCGTCCTCGAGTAAAACAAAACAAAAACATACTATCAAGAATCCACATAACTCGACACGAGATATAGTCAAAATCATGACAAGCTAGTATTCACAGAATCGACCTCACTCGGTGATGTGTGTGCAGAACCTACTAAACTTCCACCGATCCTCTCTTGATATAATACATCAAGCACTAACAGTTATCCGGTCAACTAAACGAAAACTTCATTCTATCTACAGCACTTACCTAACAAAAACTAATTACCAAGAACATAGTAACTAATTCACAACTAAATTCCTTTACTTAGTACCAAGAAAATACCTTTCGGTCTCTCTTGAGTTTAGATCAACTTGACTTAGAATTCCAAAAAAAAAGCGTATATTTTATATTTCCTATCGTCGCGTCTCAAAAGTATAACACACTCCCTACATTGTTAGGCGAGTCACCCCGAGATCACTCAATCCCTTACTCATCCAAGGTAAACCACACTCCCAAATTGGGGCGTTATCAAAATGGACTCGAGGTGATAGATATAAACAAAATTCCCTCAAAGAAATTTTATTCATTTATTGCTATTTATAGATATATATATATATATATTTGTATTTTTTTTTTTAAACTCTTTAGAAACTCTCGGTCAAATATTATTTCTAACACATTCAAGACTCTCAAAGTTCTCAAAAACACTAAGGTAATGAGATTTTAACGTGAATATAGCACAAGTTCTTAACTTTCATTAATGCTAAATAAGTGTTATCTCAGATCAAGAATTAACTTTCCTTTAACTAACCGGAAACTATTCTATATTTGGCTCTTCATCTAATAGGTTCGTGAAATGAAGTTCAAGTGAGTATCGACTTCATCGAACCTATTCTCGAACATGATATGACTCATGATAACAACTAAAGGTGCCAGATTATAAAACTAGCATGCCAAAGTGAAATGTTACTCGAGGACTAAACAAAAATTTTGAAAATTGAAGCACTTTTCATAGAAAATTATAACTAATATGAGCAAATGAAAGTAGATACATAAATCATCTATCCCTCCCCACACTTAGATTGCAACTTGTCCTCAAGTTATACGAAAATAATAAATTAGAGAACTTAGGCGATTGGATGGCAGTGCGGAGGAACCAACAAGAACCGAGGATTGCTTGCATAGCTCGATGGATTGTGGAGCATCACAGGACAACTGAAATACATCGTGAAAGTGCACAATAGCTATCAAAAATATCCTGCAGACTTGATCGATGCAAAAGAGTCTACGGGGAAAAGATTAGACTACATATATAAAGCACATAAGGAAAAGAATTTATAGAGATATTCAAATTTTGCTCATATAAAGATGGAATACATATACATGAAAATATCACAAACTCGTGGGCTAGGTGCAACTACATGAAAATGCAAATTACATGACATGACAATCCTAAAAAAAAACTTTATGGCGGCTCGGTGTGCGCGAGTCGATGCGAAACAACCCTACAAATGACTACGGCTGAAATGCGAGAACAAAAATAAAATAAAATAAAGAAAATAAGGGAAATAAAATAAAAGCGGTAGCGTCACGGCAAACCGGCGATTACTACCACGAAAAATAAAATAAAATAAAGAAAATAAAATAATTATGGCATATGGAAAACCAACAAGAGTAGCCATACTAAAAAAAAGAGGTAGTATTACGAGCCGAAGCGATTAACTACACTCAAAAAAAAAAAAATAAAAGAAAAAAATAAGCGATGTGGTGTTACGAAACCGACGGTGACCACACTTAAGAAAACTAAAAGAAAAATAGAAAAACAATGCAACTAGATGAAATGCAACTAAATGAAATGCATTTATATGATATGCAAAAGAAAATAAAATAAAAGAAAGAAAACTAGCCCACTCATTTGCAACATGACATATATAATAAACGTCTACCAAATAATGACAAAGTTACGATAAACGAGCGATTCTGTTCATTACATGCAATGTAGACGCGCTTTAAGACTCGTAAAAGTGATAGCATTATGGAAAACCAACGATTAGCTATTCTAAATGATATAACTCATAAGATGCAATGGTAGCATTACGAAAACCGGCGATTACTACCCATATGAGTTATAAAATCAAAGGAAGCACGTAAGTCTTAAAAGCTAACAAGATTCATCACGGTATGTAGCATACGGGAACCGACATTAGCTACTAATTAACTATAAAAATAATTATAGCTTACGAGAACCGGCAATCCTACTATAACATGCCTAGATGAATCATGCATATAAAAATTAATCAGTTATTTAACATGGATTCATAGATGGAAAGGTAAAAACTTATAAGTTCAGGACATCTATGTAAACGAAATAAGCCACAGAAGCTCGAATGAAAGAAATCCAAGTTAAACAAAAGCATTAAAAATTAAATCAAGAAATATCAGAACCTGGATTGCAATTCTTGAGACGGACGGACGTCCAACTAGCGTTCAACACCGGGGCGGCGTTCGAAAGTATAGGCGCTAAATCGGTCCTCTAAATCGAGCGAGTTGAAAGTATTTGAGCGACGAACGTCCATAAAACCGGACGTCGCGTTTACACGCAAGTTAGATGCTCGGGCGGGCGTTCACTACCTTGAACGCTCGTCCATACAACGAGTATGCCTGAAGCGGAAAAAACACAGCAAAACCTAAATACTTATGAACCACGGCACATCGACCTTATCAAATTAAGCACGGGGGGTTAGACTAGGTAACACATAAACATATAAACTTCACGTAAAACAAGTTGAGTAAAAACTTTTGCACATTCTTAACCTAACGGTCATCGAAACACGGCAAAATAAAAACTCTCAACTTGGTATACGCTACTTTTATTAAAAACAAAAATAAACGTAACAAAATCGAGAACTAACAAAACTAGATTCAACATGACACCTATTCCCGGCAGCAACGCGCCACTTTTGTTGGGGAGATTTTGCATCATTAAAACAAAAGAAAATTTATAAACCTATACTACCATGCAAAACTACCTCCTAACCGGCCGAATACCGGGTAGTTGCTAGTAAAGTTGGATAAATGCGGGTATCGATCCTCGAGGAAAAGGGATATTGAATCTAATCTAGTTAATCCTTCTTTATTAACTAAAACCTAAACCTAAACTAAAGCGGAAAATAAGCGGATGAGGAGGATTGTTAATCCAAAGCCAGGAAGGATAAAAGCGATAAAAACATAAATAAAACTACATCTACGAAAGCGACAGAAAACTAACTAACAAGCGAACAAACATGAACAAACCATGATCACTTATTCCCAACAACCATCACCCCACCGAAATCAACAAGATAGACAAACATTCATTCATTAGTTATCTTGGGTTATTATCTTTTCTAATGAAGCGTTTCCTCTTCCGATTTATCACGCCATTAATTAGTTTACCTTCCGGTCTTAACTAATATCGATACAAATCAAAGATATGGAGTGAATCCTAACCTAACAACATTATCCCTCAACTTCCGTTTGTTGGAATAATTATTGTTAATCTCTATCATGGCAATCTAACGAATTTATTAACTTCCGTTATCTAAATTCGATTAACATATAGCATCTCGAAACATGAAAGAGAACAAGAATAACGTAATGAAACAAATACATGAAAAATCTCATCTTTCCGGTAACGGTGATATCCCTCAATTCAAATCTAGAAAAATCTTGCAATGAATTAATCAAATTGTGGTTCTCTCGTAAAACCTAGAAATTTAACCTCTGAACTTCCGTTATGTATAGATTAAAGATCCAATCTTTCCTACGGTGATCTAAACTACACCGACTTCCGTATTTTGTAAACATATCAATCGTAAACCAATCTCTCGATATAGGCTCACATAATAGCATCATGAAACGAATAGAAAGAAAACAATACGAATTAAAGATCATAAAAATAAATAAAGATTGAATAAATTGAAGAAAACAAACTCACATCGTTGGTATAATTGTTGAATCCATGAATCACTAACGAAAAAGACGAGAAAAACTACACCTAATCTAACCCGGGTCACCCGAGCACAAGGCTCGGGTGACCGGCTTTGAAACTCAAGAACCGCCATTTGCTTTGCTTTGCTTTTTTGCTTTGGAATATTCGTATATGAATTATATGATTTAGGGTTGCATGCATGTATGTATTTATAGGGAAAAGAGAGTGGTTTGAATTAATGTATTTGCGGTGGGAATTATCTCCAATTAAGTCGGTGAAGGATTTTTGTCAATTAGAATTTTGCATGCGTATATTAAAATAGATGCTAAGTCGGTGCTGCCCAAATTGGCCTTGAGCGCTCGTTCAAGGCGATCTGAAAATCTGTCTTCTTGAATTTGCCATCATGGGCCTTGATTTGACTCTGGACTCAACTTCTAAAATTCATATCTTGAGTTGTAGACCTCCAAAAATTATGATCCGAATGTCATAATTAAGCTCTCGGAAAACTCTACAACTTCCATTAAGGACTCTTCTTCAGAAAACGCCTTTTTGACTAGCCCGTCGTATTCCGAGTATTTTTCGGGATTTTCCACTACCACAGCATCATTATCCAAACTTGTAACGCTCATATCTCGGGCCTCGTAAGTCGGAATGAAGTGATTCAAAATCCTGTAGAATCCTCTCTTCAAACACTACAACTCTTCTCTTGAGGTCGAGAGTCAAATCAGTGTATATCATATCAAGAACTGCATCGGAAGTTCGGCTGCTTGAAAGCTTCATTCCAAGCTTTATCTCCATCTTTATCCTCTTCCAAGTCAAAAACATGTATCTACATTGCATCCAAACACCACAAAAACGTAACAATATCCAAAACCATATAAAACAATCAAATAATCGTATAAATTGATACGTTTTCATATTTAACTCTTTAAATCACCATTCACTCAATATTTCACTATAAACCTCGAATTCTATGAAAATCATACGTATATGGGGGAAATTGAGGTGAAATATATCCTTAAAAACACTACAATTTGACCCTTAACAGGTATGCATTATCACTCGAAAGTGCGGGGGATACATTACTTGGCCTTTGTGGATGATACGATTCTTTTTACTCGATGCAATAAGAAAGGTCTTAAGCGTCTTAAGGAAGTTTTTCAGCATTATGAGATTGTGTCGGGACAACGAATTAACGCGAGCAAGAGCACATTCATTGGTCATAAGTTGAATGCCACTCAACTTCGTTGGATCCAAAATGCTTTGGGTTTTATGAGGGAGAATATGCCTTTTCGATACCTGGGTGCTCCTCTTTTTCGGGGACGGAATAGAATCAACTACTACCAAGGCATTCTTGACAAGGTTCATGATCGGCTTTTTCATTGGGGAAGTCGGCTGCTGTCATTTGGAGGTAAACTTATATTGCTAAGGCATGTGTTAACTTCTATTCCGATTTTTATCCTCCAAGTTTTGGTCCCTCCTAAAGAGGTTATTCATCGTTTACATCGTCTTTTTAATAAATTTCTTTGGGATGGCGGACCCAACGGTAACCATATTCATTGGACGTCGTGGGAAAGAGTTTGTTAGCCTACGGAGGAAGGGGGGCTTAGGAGTGCGAAATCTTTTTGAGGTTATGGATTCCTTTGCGGTTAAATTGTGGGTTCGTCTTCGGATGAGACATGGGATTTGGGCCCGGACTATCTATAATACTTATGTTGCGGACCAGTCGCCCTTGCAAGCTTCCCTCCCCAGAAATCCGACGCAGATGGTTAAGAAAGTTTGGCAAATGCGCGATATTGCTGAATATGCTATCACTTGGAAGGTCAATGGCGGTAATATAGACTTTTGGAGAGATAAATGGCTGAACGTTGAGTTGGGCGATCCTCCGGACAACGAGTTTAGGAAGGTGAAGGATTTCTTTGTGAATGGGATGTGGAATGTTCCCATTTTACAAGAGTATCTTCCTTTACATATTGTGGATGAGATTTTATGCATACCTTTGCGACCTGACCAGGACGACGAGTTGATATGGACCTTAAATTCAGATGGGCACTTCAGTACTAAGTCGGCTTGGAATATGCTTCGGTCTCACGACTCGGTTCGTCCTCTCTTCAAGTTAATCTAGAACAATATGTTGCCTCTCAAGATTTCTTTCTTCTGCTGGAGACTAATCAATAATGTTCTTCCTACTGATTCGAACATTCAACGGCGTGGTATTACTTTGGTCTCTAAGTGTTTTGCATGCCATCATGGGGAAGATCTTCGTCATATTTTCATTGAATGTCCTTTTGCCCAGTCTATCTGGATTCACTTTATGAATCAATTTGGCCTCCGTTTCACTCCTACTACTGGGATTGTTCCTATGTTTAATTTCTGGATGAACTCGTCGGCCCACATATATAATATGCGCCTTCTTGTACCGGTTATTGTGTGTTGGGGCATCTGGACGGAAAGGAGTAAGTGTACACATGAAGACTGTTGTCCGTCTGTTCAGCGTACCAATATTCTCATTGAGAGGATGATTAGACAGGTAGCTTTCCACAAGTTTGTTGATAGGAAACATATTGGGATTGATTGGGATGTTCCCTTTTTCAAGCCTTTCAAGGTGGCTTCGACCCAAACGTCGGTGATCCAATTACGGTGGAATCCCCCCCACGTCGGAAGGATGAAGCTCAATGTAGATGGTAGTGTCAGAAATGGAATTGCCTATGGAGGTGGAATTATACGGGATTCGCATGGCAACTTTGTCGTTGCGTTTCATGCTTGCTTCGGCCATGGGAATGTTCTTGATGCTGAAGTGAAGGCGTTGCTTTCTGGTATTCGTTTGCGTCCACACGTTTTGCCTCTTGATATTGAGACTGACTCCATTTTTGTTTCTCGTGTGATATCCGGAAATCTTAATGGAGGCTGGCCCCTCTGCATCTCGATTAGTCGGATTTCGGCTTATCTTCAGGAAATACCACACAATATCTCTCATGTTTTCCGGGAATGTAATAGAGTGGCGGACAACTTTGCAGCTATGGAAGGAGACGATATGACGTTTAACCATCTTAACGAAATACCTTATCCTATTCAACAGCTTATTAGGGATGATTTACATGGCCCTCCTCTTATTCAACATGTTGCAGACATCTAGGGAAGCACTATTCACGTATGGAGGGTGCAGGCCTGATTTGGGCACTTCTTCCAAGGACATGGCCGACGTCGCTATCTGGAAGCACCCCTATCATGATGTTAGAGGAGCAACTCAGGTCGTTTGCATTTTGAGGATTCAAGTTCGGCTAGCTTGGACCGGCCATTTTTATTTGGAGGTGACACATACAAGCGAGAGTCGAGCGGAAGACGGCCACGGGCTCTATGCATAGGACTGGATTGGCATTCAACATTGGAGGCACCCTATCATCCCGTTAGGGGTGCAATCCAGTGTCCTTGTTCCTTTTGGTTTATTATCTTCTTTAGCTATTTTTGGGGTTATCATCTTCCTCACATGCTAGGTATCACCATCCGTTGGGTTGCGATAGCAAGGACAAAGTGGAGAAGGAGTGTTGCGATTTTCATACTTCATGCGCTTGTTTGAGGCTTTGGCACATACCTTGATCGGATACACGGGCTATCTTTTCCTCGGAATTACTTATGATGTATATGATTGTAATATTTTTGGTGTCGGGATTTTGGGGGTGCATAGAGCGAGTACTCTTCCCTATGTGTTGGATTTTCCTACACTGGGTTTGCCACACATAGGGTTTAAGGAGGCCATGCTATGCACTGTATCACGTACTTGGGGAGGGCCAGGATATGGCATTGACTTTGTAGCACTTTATTCTTTCGTTTTAATAAAATAAAGCTGCTTTTTAAAAAAAAACAAAAAAGTACAGTTTCACCCAATGTCTACACTTATGCCCTAAAATTGTTCTTCAGTACAGAAAATCGTATTTTTTTTGTTGCATGTTCAGTTTGAATAGATACTTACCCAGCTTTCTTCTTCTTTTTTGCTCCTTTCTTTGATTTTTATGCTGCTGCCCTTCTCTTTTCTGCTGAAATTACTTGCTTCCTCCTTGGCATTGTTCAGTCACTTTATGAATCGAGACTTCTTTTATGTGATATTGTTCCGATTTTCTTCTAATTTCGCTGCTTTCTCCTTGATTTTTCGTCCGATTTGGCTTCGGATTTTGCAGTTTATCTTCTTTGAATCAATGATCTTCAGTTTTCTTTCCGTTTTTCTTCCGAGAGGTCGTGCGTGAATCCGTTTCACGTTTTCTGAATAATGGTTAATAACTGTAGCAGTTTTCCTGGGGCTAATTTGGTCCATTTGTCAATTTTTTGTCCTTATAACTAAGTATTTGTTTTGAGTGTCCTTTTTGCCTAATTAAGTCTAATATGTGTCATTTTCAATAATTGTCCCATGAATAAAATAATGATAAAAAAGTAATAAAGTAGATAAAGTTAAATGGTGAGAGATAATTTAATATTTTTTATTTGTAGTTGAAGAAGTGATTGGTGAAAGAATTGTAAGAAATGATTGATGAAGTGATATAAAAAAACTCCAAAAAAAACTTCAACGAAAACAAACACAAAAAAAGTTTTTATATTGTTCTCCGTGTCAATTTTATTAGCTGTGGTATCATTTTTAAAATATTATTTATTACTCTCTCTGTTCCAAAATAACTGAAGCAGTTGTCAAAAAGTTTTGTTCAAAAAATAACTGAACCAGAACATTTTCCAAAGCAGCATTTATTGCTAATTTTTCTACTTTACCCGTATTTAATACTCCTTCTGTTCCGAAATAACTGAGGTAGTTGCTAAAAACACGCTTTTTAAGAATGTGAGTTAATGCTTCAATTTGAATGTCAAAATGACCAAAAAGCCCTTAGTTTATAATTAATACAATGTTGTATTTATTCTCTCACTCCTTAATAAAAAATGATAGATATAGGAAAAATACAATAAATGTTGTATTGGAAATGTAACTTCCTCAGTTATTTTGGAACAAATCTTTTCGGCAACTGCCTCAGTTATTTCAGAACGGAGGGTTGAGTGCATCTCAAGTAAGGGTAGAGTGGCCTACCTCTATCAATCTAGTATTCAAATTTCAGGAACATCGAAAGGAGCCTTTTCACTTTAGAAAGGTCGCTTATTTGGATATGTCTTGATAGTACGTCTATGAACCCCGGCTATTCTAAGAAGCACTCATACTGTCTTAAAGATCTATCGCATAAACTAAAAGAGTACTAGATAAGAAGTTAAAAAAAATAATGCATTAATTGTATTATAAGGATTTTTTAGTCATTGCATCTTTAAAGTCATAGTATTAAATCACATCCTTAATAAACGTATTTTTGACAACTGTCTCAGTTATTTTGGAACGGAGGAGTATCATTTTCTTACTTTGCCCTTATTTAAAAGAAGTCGTATATCAATTACTAGTACCATTTTAAAATATAAGTCATGTTGGCTTTGTGCACACAAATTAAAAAGCTCTATTAAATGATCCAATTTTGGTTGTCATTAATAAAATGTCTTTAGGACGATTCATTAAATGTAAGTATGAGAAATGAAACATCAGTCGTATTCATCTTGTTTGGGGCAACGAAAGGTTATGTTGTTGGGAATATGAAGTGAAAGGTATAAGTAACACTAATCTTTTTTCTTTTAAGAAAAAAATGTAAATCTTCAGTATAACGGTAAAATAGGAAAAATAACATTAAATATTGCATTGAAACGTGGGAATGATTTATATTTCGAGATACTTAAAGAATTGAAACAGGAAGCATATTGAAAGAAAGGAACTTTTCTCAGAATTCTTCATTCATTAATTTATTGCTACAACTAAAATCCCAAGTCTTGCATATATGCAACACATCTTTACAACCAAATTTATGATTCACCAAAACAGATATAATCCAAGGGTCACAAATACAATGGAATATTACACTTGTACAATCTAATGATATGCCAATTGGACAGACATGCACCCTTCTCAAGATAAGGCAAACTACTTACCAGAAATATAACTTCACTTTTCATCCCCCTCAAACGAAACATGGTATCTACATAGTTCAATTTGCTGCGAGCTAAATAAAAGCCTTGGTGCCCAGTGGTTTGGTAAGTGTGTTTGCTAACTGCCCTGCTGATGGTACAAATAGAACCATGAGCTTCTTGGCCAGAACTTGATGTCTCACAAAGTGAACATCCACTTCAATGTGTTTAGCACGCGAGTGAAAAACTAGATTATGACTAGTGTTATCACATCAAAGTAAATGAATATGATTCATAGGAACTTGCAGTTCTGCAAGTAAGGACTTGAGCCATAAAATCCCATCTGCTGCTGCAACTAATGATCTGTATTCTCCTTTAGTAGAAGATTTTGCAACCACCTTCTATTTTTTGGAACTCCAAGAAACCAAAGAATTCCCCCAGAAAATGCAATAGCCACTGACGGATTTTCTGTCATAGTGAGATAGTGCCCAATTTGCATCTGAATACCCTTGTATAGAAATATCAAGAGAAGCCTTAAAGTGTTTACCAAGTTGAAGAGACCCCTTAACATATCTCAAAAGTCTTTTAACATCCAGCGAATGTAATTCAGTAGGTTGAGCCATAAACCGACTTAAGTCTTTTAAGCCAGTTGATAAAAGTCAAATTGACCATCATTTACTATGTGATTATACCCTGTTTATACCTCGTTTTATATGTTTCTAGATACATTTGGTTTTGTTTTGATGTATTTTACACCATGGTTTGTATTTACTAAACCTAGGACGTAATGTCCGGAAATATCGATGTTTTAGGTGTTTTGATACATTCTCGGTCACCCTAGTGTCCTGTAGGGGTTACGTGTGGTGTTTTTTTATGATTATTTATAGGAATTATGTGTTCGGGTTGTTCAGAAGGCGAGTTACGAGGGTAGGAGCGTGATATGCCTAAATCGTAATTCAGCCTATGGATCTTTATTCGGGTCATTTCGACCCCCAAAATAGTGGATAGAGCCACCGGCCACCACAAGCCGGCGGCCTGCTCCAGGCCTTTGGTTTAACGTGACGCTATCAAGCTAGGGGCCGCCCCGCGAACCCCAGGTCGTTAGGTCTGCCAGCGACCTCGTCCATGACACTTAAAGGAAGAAACTACCTTTGGTTTGGCCAGACAAGGATGTAAAAGATACAAAGATCGGTGAGGCCATCCAGAGCGCAATCTATTGGCTCCGGTATGAGCCCGCTACTGTAGATAAATATCTACTTGTACTATATGTCCTCATTTGTAAATACACCGATTTTAGTCGGTGGCTCCCCTATAAATAGGGCACCATGTAACTCATTTGAGGGAGGACAACTAATCAATAAAACACAAGGCAAAGCCAATTTGTGCACTCTCTCCTCTCTTATAAACACCACCGCCTGAATCCTCTAACACCGCCGTGCACCACCGGCTGTTATCACTCAACATACATCATATAAGCCAGATATTCACCACATAAACACCGCTAAACAACCGTGATGATTTCGACATCATCAGTTGGCTCCGTTACCGGGAAATCTCTTCAAGTTTTTTGGTCACTCAGGCGAGGAGATCACCTAGAAAGCTAGCTTACAGCGGAGCTGAAGATCATCATCTTCACCGTTCCTTCAGATCCAGCAAGGCTTTTCTTGCTCAAAAGAGGGTTTTAGAATCCATCTCATAAAAAAAAGACAGAAAGAGGCAACATTAACAAAGCTTGCACGAAACTCACGATTTAGCATTTGAGAAATCACCTCTCTCGTAGCGTTCTTCGGTCAAGTTCTTATTTTTAGTTAAGCTTTTGTAGTCTTGGGAGCCATATGCTCGTGCTTGTGTTAAAAGGCATGAGATATACCGAGCTTGCGTTTGAGAAATCACCTCTCTCGGCATCTTTAAGGTCGAGCATCGCCATATTACCCGAAAAAAAGCCAAGTTTTTGCTTTGGTTGTCTTATCATTCTGGAAACCACTTTGTCAAAAAGAAGTCACTTTGTTTCCTTGATAGTGCATACCTTTTCAAGAGAAAAAATCATACAAGATTTCTGGGGTTTTTGCGTTCAAATCATCTCTCTGAAATTCATTTTTCCGGCCACTACCTCGTCAGAGCTGTCACCATCCAAAAGATCTTCACCTAGCTCCCCAAAAAGTCAAAGAAAGTATGAAGTAGTTGGAGGTGTAAGAAAATATCAGGTTGTCAGACAGTCGGTGGCGACCAGAATAACAACCTTATCTCTAAGAAAAACCAGTTCGCATTTGATGACGTGGTCAATCAGGTTATAATATACTTGACCACCATAAACCAATACTAGCAAGAGGACTAGGCCCATCGTAGTATAGCTATAGTGAATCAAGGTCGATCCCACGAGGAACCAATTGTGGATCATCATATATACAAACAATTAATTAAACATGTCAAGGACATAGGCGATCTACGACCAACATAAAACAAGAAAAGTAAAGACACGACTCGACACAACGTAATTAACCTCCCCAATTATAGTCTTTATCGTTTGGACCTAGATAATTTATATAATAAAGCGAACTTATTAGCTGTCAATCCGTTTGTATCTATCTTAGATTGGCTACGGGAGTCATCCTCTTTAAATTGACTTAGCACCGGTTAGGTTGCTAGATCAACGTGCTACATTACGTGACTTCACCTTTTGGGTATCCATCTCATGTAACTTGCACGCTACGACACTAAGGATGCCGATATTAATCGTACACCTCGTCCAGGCAACATTCCTATGGTTAGGCGTACTTCTAAACGATCGCTCAAGCCTCGTCCAACTAACAATTACCTTTTAGGTCTCATGCTAGTTCTGAACTACGTATAACTAGGTGACGTCAATTCCTAATACAAAACCTACCTAGATCTCATTGAAAGTCCCGGAAGATCATTCATGAGCCAACCTAGGAGCCACTATATTGGTATTTCCTAATCATACGCTAATTAAAGCAGGCGAGCAACGTGGCGTAGCCATACCTAACGAGATGATAAATTCTATTAAGTTAACTTAACCATAAAGGCGTGGCGGACTAACTAATGAGACAAATAGGGGCTCGATCGACCGAAAGATAAACACTCGATCGACCGAATGATTCCATTCGGTCACCCAAACGATTTCATCCCAGTTACATCCTAGAATATATTTCTCGGCGTTTCATCATACTGAGCAGTTAAACGATAACTCGTAAAGAAATCATATAAACTACTTAGATACACATTAATTAAACCAAGCGATTCATGAATAGAGCGTTAAACGTATGGCGTAGGTTATGAGATCCTCATAGACAAGGCTTACGCACATCCATAACGACATAACCTAGATCTACATCATCTAGCTATGAATTAACTAACTCAAACAATAAAGCATAATTGGGGGAATTAATTACTTAAAAGAAAAGCAGAAAATAAAGAAACTTACATAATCGCAGACCTTTAAATTCTTTGAAACCTTCACATTATTCTACATTGTATCAAAGTTGTATTATGAATTGTAAGATTGAAGAAAAGAATGAATGGATTCTTTACAAATTTACGTATCATCTTTGCTTATATAGAGGCTTTCGCCGACTTAGGGTGGTTACAGAAGATAAACACAATTAAAGCCGAAAACCGACCCAAACCCGAGGCTCGGTCAACGAAGATCTTCACTCGATCGACCCGAAGCATTAGGCTCGATCGACCGAACCTAGAAATGCCCCTTTTCACACGTTTTCTTCGTTTGCCTTGCTCCCCACTCGCTGCGCTTGCATGTCGATCCGATTAATCTCTCATTTAATGCTCCGATTTCCTTCCTTCCTTATCTTGAGATAATTGATTGAATGACACTAATCTCCTCGATTTATAATGATACAGAAAATCAACATTAATCGCCTGATAAGAAATCGGATAAAAGCGAGTAAATACCAATTTACATAATATAAATCACATAACATTAAATATTAAATATAAATGTGTGATTTAATATAAAATGCGTATTATTAATCTCGATTTAAGGTCAATGTTGATGACTTTTACGGGTATAATTTGACCGTCATCAACTACCCCCACTTAGACTTTGATCGTCCCGAACAAAGCATCAATAAGTCATTTCCCAAGACAACATTTCCCATGGTCGGTCATACTTACGCAAGAATCTCAAGTCAACTCATACTAGTCATGCTCATAAGATATCCATTATTCACTACTCACTATGAATCGATCAGTGATGTGTGCATGTGCATTTAGTTTTATATATTAAGTAGCAAGATTAGAGTTTATGCCAACCGTAATCTCAACCTACCAACCTTAGCATTAATACTTCTCAAGCCTTTAAATTTTTGAAGCACTAGAGCAATAAGCAAGAAGCGTATCTATAGGGTTTTGGACTTGGAGACCGAGTACTACTCAAAGCCTCTTAAAGAGTTGAATATCTTCAATTCATATCTTCATATTTTTCAAATACTATAAATCTCAAGGAAGAAAACTTTTTAAAGTATCCCCCTATCTTAGATCAAATATAGCATTGAATATTACCACAAGCGCGGGGCTACTTTGGTAATGTTACTACAAGCCCAAGTGTCTAACATTTTGCTAAAACACAGTACGTCTCAAGCTTATTACTCCGCTTTTGTTGGCAAGAAGATAAGAATACATCAGCAGATAGATATTGATACTAAGTTTACATAACCAATCATCTATGCAATGTACACATAATTTCTTGATTATTATGATTTGCGCGGTATACTCGATTCTCGGTTGAGTAATTGAATAATAAATAACTACTACAAAAAGCGGGCATGAATATCCTTAAATTTACTTAACATAAGTATAAAATGATCACGTACTCATGAAACTTGGTTCCTTTCCTATCAATTCTTAGCTAGGGACTCACAATTCTAAAGTGCGAGATACATAATATGGTATTTATTCAATTTTTTCAATCATGTGCCGTTTCATTCAAATTTCAATCATAACATAACATGGCTAAGTCTCCTACCCCCCACTTAAACATGGCATTGTCCTCAATGACAAAAATAAATGAGAAGTTAAGAAGAAGACTTAGCTCTGGAAACGGCTCTCAAGTAAAGGCAGAACATCGGAGTAAATTTCAGCACGTTGTGGAGAAGCAAGTGAAAACCTGTATAAGCAGACAAACTCCACGAAACCGTAAAATATCATGCCTTTGGAAGTTATAAAATAATGTGGCAGTAATGAGGTATAAATACCTAAAAACAGTTTAAGCCACTTTATTTTATACGACCAATGACAAGAAAAATACTAAATAGAAAGAAAAATAAACAAGCAACGAAAGATGGTGGTCTTCATCTACAACCTCCACCGCTTAAATATTCTTAAAACCGGGTGGAGAAGACAAAGATCAATAAGCATAACCCCATGTGGGAAAACACGAGGTGGACTGGCTCACTATGTATTCATTCCAGAAACATGGTAAGGTATAACGAGATGCAATGCGACCTATTGACTAAAGATAAAATAAAAAATTAACGCATAAACTTCTCGCTTGCATTGGATATCAACAACTTAGGAGATGTAGTTACTCCTCGAAATTACTAATAACCCAATGTATCACGTAAAAATCATAACCGTCATCAACGAGGTCGGATCGGTGTGATAGTTGAGAACAAAACTTATCATCTAGAAATGCCGGAATAGCGGAAAAAATGTGAAATTTAAAACTTCCGGTAGAAAGATAAGTTGTACTTTGATCGAACCAAAAACCTTTAAAAATCTAGCTAGAATCGAGCTACACTTACCCCAACTAGGATCATGAAAATCAAAATGATAAAAGATAATCATTAACGCTTGAGCAATATTTCAAATTCCATAACACAAAGGTATTTTGTAAACAAAATGGAGGTTGAGATTATGATGGGTTTAGAAAAAGATACACATAAGGTTGGGAAGAAAAGATAAAGGGTGGGTAAGAAATTGTGTTTATGGGTGGGTTGAAAATGGTTAAGGCATCGAGATTGGGTGGGAGAGTGAAGCGGATGGAAAGAAAGAGAGCGATGAAAGAATGGTTAGAAATGTGAACTGTTGGGGCGATTGGCGAGAGGATCGAAAAGGTTGAAGGGTGAAAAGGTATAAATGAAAGGATAAGGGTAGTTCTTGAGAATGAATTGCGCACCACTTTGAATTTTCACTTGGATCACCATTCTAAAAGATTTTGGAAGTTGACCAAGATTGTTCTTGTTCGCACCAATCATTCTCTGTTACATTTTCAATAATTCTCAAGTTCTCTTAATGCTTCCATCTTAAGGTTGTTTGCTAAATTTCCTTTTATTTAGCAAATTCTCGACTCTCTACCGGAACTCTAATTCACGTGGCCTATATTGAGTAAAAAAGTTTTGCACATCCTTAGCCCAATGGCCATCGGAACACGGCAAAATAAAAAACCTCAACATATGTCACGTTACTTTTATTTGACTCAAAGAAAACAAAACCTATAATCCTAAAAAGAAATCCTAAGGGTTTTAAAGAAGTAGTTACGAGTTTAAAGTCCTCATTTCGACTTTCAAAAAGTATCCTTGTCGATTATCATTCTTGGATCGCGCGGACTTTGACCCTTCGAGCATTATATGAGGTGGGCTTGTCGCTTTGCGGATTAATACTTTTCCTTTGGTTGTGAGACCTAGAAGCGGCATTTATCCATACCATTTATCCAAAGCTCTTACCTCGGCTCGTTTTAGGAATTAGTGAATTCTACGATTACTAATTACGGTTTTGGCCTTGACAATAAGAAACAATGAATCAAAGTACTTGAATAAGGTCGGTTATGTAGGCAAGCCTATGCCGTCTTATTCGTTGGAACATATGTGACGATTCGAGGCCAATCCGTCAAGATAAGCCCGTTTAGCCCGAAGGCTTATCGGCTATGCTAAGTCTTGTTGAAGCTAACATAACATACATCACACGTGGAGGAAGTCGATTGAGCGAAGCTCGGTTGAACTCGCCCGACCATGGTTAGACCATTTCGAACCAATGCACTAAGAGTCTCCGATTTCTAAATTGTCACCCAAAGCGTAATCTCGTTTCTGTTTAAGGTGGGTTCACCGAGAAGCCATCACCATAAAACTCAACGAAAGCAGAAGATTGTGTTCTCTCAAAACTCAACGTCTTCTTTAGATTGTGAATGATTAAACTACACAATTTGTTGCTCCCATGGCCAGTAGAAGCAATTTCATGCATAGGACCATGAGATTTTAATAGAACTACGAGGAACTCTTTATTCACTGCTTCCTTTCAACGACTACATGTTTCCTTACACCCTCTAGATGAGACAGATTTGGGGCAGAACCTTCCACACTAATAGAATTAATCTTACAAACCAACTACGGGCTAAGATTCATACTAAGGTTCATGTATAGGCTAACTTATGCTCAAAAAAACCAAAAGGTAATAAAACATAAGCAAAAAAAAGGGTAGTACCTTGCCTTCAACATTGTACCACGAAGAATTTAAGCCTTTAAATTTTTTTTTCAGAGCCATCTTGGTGCTTTAAAGGTATTGCTTCCATCGCTTTTCCCATCTTAGATTCGTAGCTCCACATGTTTGCTAGGTTATTTTCTCAGCGCCCGCGAAAAATTATTGACTTGGATTATTGCTTCCCTGGTTTCTGCAAACAGAAGAAAAACAAAAACAAGCGGACCGTGGTGATTTTTAACATGGTTTCCCATGTTTGCTATCAGACCTACGGATTAAACATACGGGGATAAACAGACACGCGAAATTCCAGACTCGAAAAACACAAATCAGAAACCGTGTAAACAAAAATAAATTCTCGGTCGACCGAATGAGGTCTCTCGGTCGACCGAATAATTTTTTTTTTTTTTATTTTTTATATTTTTTTAAGAATCTGGAATTTTGAACAAGCGAACAACGAGGGACTCAAAACGTAAAACCGACTCTAAAAGCGAAAACTTGACATGAATAAAAATTATTTATATATAAAATTGACCGTTGGCTCCCGACAGCGGCGCCAAAAACTTGATGGCGTGGTCAATCGGGTTATAATATACTTGACCACCATAAACCAATACTAGCAAGAGGACTAGGCCCATCGTAGTATAGCTATAGTGAATCAAGGTCGATCCCACAGGGAACCAATTGTGGATCATCTTATATACAAACAATTAATTAAACATGTCAAGGACATAGAGGCGGTCTACGACCAACATAAAACAAGAAAAGTAAAGACACGACTCGACACAACGTAATTAACCTCCCCAATTATAGTCTTTATCGTTTGGACCTAGATAATTTATATAATAAAGCGAACTTATTAATTGTCAATCCGTTTGTATCTATCTTAGATTGGCTACGGGAGTCATCCTCTTTAAATTGACTTAGCACCGGTTAGGTTGCTAGATCACTGTGCTACATTACGTGACTTCACCTTTTGGGTATCCATCTCATATAACTTGCACGCTTACGACACTAAGGATGCCGATATTAATCGTACACCTCGTCCAGGCAACATTCCTATGGTTAGGCGTACTTCCTAAACGATCGCTCAAGCCCTCGTCCAACTAACAATTACCTTTTAGGTCTCATGCTAGTTTACGAACTACGTATAACTAGGTGACGTCAATTCCCTAATACAAAACCTACCTAGATCTCGCTGAAAGTCCCGGAAGATCATTCATGAGCCAACCTAGGAGCCCTATATTGGTATTTCCTAATCATACGCTAATTAAAACAGACGAGCAACGTGGCGTAGCCATACCTCGAGATGATAAATTCTATTAAGTTAACCTAACCATAAAGGCGTGGCGGACTAACTAACGAGACAAATAGGGGCTCGATCGACCGAGCATAGACACTTTCGATCGACCCGAATGATTCCATTCGGTCACCCAAACGATTTCATCCCAGTTACATCCTAGAATATATTTCTCGGCGTTTCATCATACGAGCAGATTAAACGATAACTTTCGTAAAGAAATCATATAAACTACTTAGATACACATTAATTAAACCAAGCGATTCATGAATAGGCGTTAAACGTATGGCGTAGGTTATGAGATCCTCATAGACAAGGCTTCGCCACATCCATAACGACATAACCTAGATCTACATCATCTAGCTATGAATTAACTAACTCAAACAATAAAGCATAATTGGGGGAATTAATTACTTAAAAGAAAAGCAGAAAAATAAAACTTACATAATCGCAGACCTTTAAATTCTTTGAAACCTTCACATTATTCTACATTGTATCAAAGTTGTATTATGAATTGTAAGATTGAAGAAAAGAATGAATGGATTCTTTACAAATTTAGTATCATCTTTGCTTATATAGAGGCTTTCGCCGACTTAGGGTGGTTCTAGAAGATAAACACAATTAAAGCGAAAACCGACCCAAACCCGAGGCTCGGTCAACGAAGATCTTCACTCGATCGACCGAAGCATTAGGCTTTCGATCGACCGAACCTAGAAATGCCCGCTTTTCACACGTTTTCTTCGTTTGCCTTGCTCCCATCACGCGTTGCATGTCGATCCGATTAATCTCTCATTTAATGCTCCGATTTCCTTCCTTCCTTATCTTGAGATAATTGATTGAATGACACTAATCTCCTCGATTTATAATGATCTGTAAAATCAACATTAATCGCATAGTAAATCGGATAAAAACGAGTAAATACCAATTTACATAATATAAATCCCATAACATTAAATATTAAATATAAACGTGTGATTTAATATAAAATGCGTATTATTAATCTCGATTTAAGGTCAATGTTGATGACTTTTACGGGTATAATTTGACCGTCATCAGCATTAAAAGGCGATGACTGGAAGTAGGGGTTTACCATTGGTACCACAAACGCCGACCAAAAGGGTTGCGCAGAATCAACCCCACGCCGAGGGCGGAGGAGAAACATTTGATAATCCCACGGCCCGGTTGGGACGGAGTCACGAGAGAGGTTTTAGCTTGGCGACGACACTAGAAATGTCTTGAATCAGAAGTCCAAATCCAAAGAGGCCGTCGTGGCTTTAGGAGAGGCCCACAGGGAAAATACGCAGTCAGGACGACTAGACCGCAACGCAGCTAAGAAATGATACCAGAAAGGATACCCGGATACTAGGAGGACCCCGAGGTCTTAGATATGAGAGAATATAAAAAGTATGCAGATAGAATGTATCCAGCCAACTGTCGACTGATAGCTCTGGGCCGGGCACCACTTCCGGTCCGGGAAGCGATCCTACCCAGGGATGATATCAACCTAAGGGTGCCAGACAGAGGTCGCCCAAGTCAGCCTAAAAGAATAGAGGTTGAGGAAAGTGTTCAATCGTCAGGCCGAAGAGATCGTAGGAAAGATCATGAGTTCATCCAAGCTTCGGCCCAACCTGGTCGCGAGAATCTAAAGAAAAAGAGCGAGGAGAGGGGATCCATTCTGAAAAGGCAGGGCGAAAAAGAAAGAGGTTCGGTCCGAAGCCGTCTAGGTCCCCCAAAAAGGAACATAACTCCTAGGCAAGATGGGAGGAATGGAAATCATGCTCGTTTGATCATAAGAGAAAAACAGGCTCAACAGGAGGAGTCGCGAAACCATGCGAACTCAGGACGCAGGTCAGAGAAGGCAGCGAGGTGACCTCCAACTAAACGCGGGATCGACCCCGAAAAGGCAAAACAAATGGAAACAATGAGAAAGGAAATCGCAGAGCTGAAGAATTTGAGGCCCGCTGAAAAAGTCACCCCGATCTCTAGAATCGATGTACTCGCCAAAAGAATCACCGAAACCCTGCCGACGAAGAAAGAAAAGTTTTAGCTATTTCTACAATGGGAACACTTGTCCATATGATTGGCTCACCGCATTCCTAGGTCGTATCACTTTAGCGACCCAAAGCAGATTAGCCTGGGGCATTGCCCTTGTCGACATCATGCAAGACAAAGCCACATCCTAGGTTCGCGGTCTTCCTCAAGGTTCGGTTGAAAGCTGGGAGGACTTATCTGAAAAATTCGTGAAAGAATTTGAATCGGCAAGTAGACCGAAGAAGACCATTGAGGACCTTTATGAGGTCCGTATGAGAGAAAATAAGTCGGGAAGAAGCTATTGTGAGCGGTTCATCAAGGTCTACGATCAGACCAGAAACATCCCCGACGACGCCATCATCACTTGTTTCTAACAGGAGTAGCGAAGGGTCCAATGAAAACAGAGTTCAGCCTTCCGCCACCAAAATCAGGCTTACGGGAGATGTTGGAATGAGCAAGGATGATCGAACTGAGTGAAGCATCTTCTCCTTCTGCAAAAGGGAAAGTCCAAACCAGAGCACCACTCACAAGCTTTACCAGAGGCTCGGGATGATTGGTAGCGGTGAAGTTCACAAGGTCATGTCATTAAACCGCACAATGCACGATCTTGAAAAAGATCGAATTCGAGGGATTACGAGATATAAGCTCGCCGCAAAGTGCCCTCAATCTTGTCTGAAATAGGGGGCCACATATCAGAATTTTTGAACTAGTACTTTGGTTTATAATTTGTTTCCAGCAAGCTCGCTACGGCATAGGTCCGATCTTACAACTCAATTTATTTTTAGCGAGCCCAACACTCAGCGTCCCCAACCTCGCCAAAAACAAGGGGCCGAGGGTGAAAATTTTCAAACAAGCATATGATTACAGACTCAACATTTATTTCAACCAAGCCCGCAATGACCTTGCTTGAAACAAGGGGACCGCATATTGGAATTTTTCGATTCAGTCGAAAAGCTCAACAGAAACAAGTAAGGTTTTTTAACTCAATTATTTTTCACAAGCTCGAAGCTTTAATGTCCTCGACCTCGCCAAAAACAAGGGGGCCCTGTACGTATATATATGTGTATATATGCACAAATACATCGGACCCATATAACGGACTCGAAAAATATGGATCATCCCACAAGCCGGGATTTTATAGTTGCCCGAATACGACACGCTCCGAAAATATAAAATTACAGAATTTATTACGGAAATAAATCAGCACGGAAATCAAGATGCTAAAGTCATGGAATTTCCTAAACGAACGAATCCAGAGTTGGATCTTTATTGAATTTGCAAATGAACTAAGAAAAATGCAAAAAACATGCATTCAAACCCAAATCAGCGGCCACTAGTCGGATGCGGAAAAATAAAAATTATTACAAACATAGGGAAATTTGAAAAAGGCCATGGCCAAAGAGTTGATAAGATTAAGAGCTCTCTATCAACGAGCTCTCTGTTAGGCTCGCCATCAACATGGATTTTCTCTTCAACAAAAGTCCGTCCGCTTAATAGCGCGGCACAAACAGGTTATAAGCCACCAAAAGAGGCTTTAAGCCGCAAAAGGCCGTCCGCTTCATAGCGCGGCCCCGCGGTGAGACGCTTGACGTCACAAAAGCTGCAAAATAAGTCAGACAAAATTACTGGGTCGTCCGCTTCATAGCGCGGCCCCGCGGTGAGACATTTGACTTCACAAAAGCTGTAAAAATAAGTCGGACAGAACGAAAAAATACGTCGGCCAAAATGACAAAATAAGTCAGACAAAACGACTGGGTCGTCCGCTTCGTAGAGCGGCCTCGCGGTGAGACGCTTGACGTCACAAAAGCTGCAAAAATATGTCGGACAAAACGACAAAATAAGTCGGACAAAACGAAAAGGCCGTTCGCTTTAGAGCGCGAGCCTAAAAAATAATTCGGACAAAACGACAAGGTCGTCTGCTTTTTAGCGCTGCACAAAAAGGCTATATAAGCCACAAAATAGGCTACCAATGCCAAGACTAAGGCTTCATATGCCAAACCCTTAAGACTGACCTCTACGTCGGCATCATATTTTTGGGTTCGCCTTAGAGCGAACCTTTTTGTAAGACCGGCCTCTAGTTCGACATCATATTTTGTAGTTTTCCCGGGAGCGAAACTACTTATAAGACCGACTTCAGCTCGGCATCATATCTGGAACTTGCCTTCGAGCAAGCTTTCTATAAGACCCAATGCTCTCAAACCACCATAGGCGAAATTGATCAACGACACAAGCAACAAAAAGACCTACTCTGGGTACGGAATTTAGGCAAAGCTTATAAGCGATCCATCATAATAGCAATCCGTCACAGTATTTCAAGGCAACAGATCCGCGAACAGACTTTACTCCCCGCCTAACATTTCAAAAAAATGCTTAAGGCACGGAGTAAGGGGCCATTGATATGCCTAAATCGTAATTCAACCCGTGGATCTTTATTCGGGTCCATTCAACCCCCAAAATAGTGGATAGAGACACCGGCCACCACAATGCGCGAACTCGCAAGCCGGCGGCCTGCTCCAGGCCTTTGGTTCAACATGACGCTATTAAGCTAAGGGGACGCCCCGTGAACCCCAGGTCGTTAGGTCCGCCAGCGAACTCGCCCATGACACTTAGAGGAATAAAACACCTCTAGTTTGGCCAGACAAGGATGTAAAAGATGCAAAAATCGGCGATGCCATCCGGAGCGCAATCTATCGGCTCCGGTATGAGCTCGCTACTAAATATCTACTTGTACTATATGTCGTCATTTGTAAATAAACCGAATTTAGTCGTTGGATCCCCTATAAATAGAGCACCATGTAACTCATTTGAGGGAGGACAACTAATCAATAAAACACAAAGCAAAGCCAATTTGTCCACACTCTCCTCTCTTATAAACACCACGGCCGGAATCCTCTAACACCGCCGTGCACCACCGGCTGTTATCACTCAACATACATCATATAAGCCAGATATCCACCACATAAACACCTTTAAACAACCGTGATGATTTCGACATCATCAGAGCGTGTGCCCGAAGCTTAAACGTGCAAATGGATCAAAACTCGTCGCTTTTGTAACCCTACCTTCACTTGATCTGCATTTTGGTCCAACTTACAGGCATTTTATGGGCTGATCATATTCATTAAACTTGTAGCAAATTCCATTATCTTTCCAACGCATTTTAAATCACTTGATTTGGAGATCTACACACAAGTGTTTGGCTAATTTACTAAAGACATGTCACTGCCCAAACACTCTGTTTTTGTAGGCGGCGGCCTACAAATTGATAGGCAGCTGGTTACGGTGTATTTTTCACTTTCCCCAGTGTGATATATATAGTTGTTCTGGGTCAAAAAACCAGAGGTCATCGTCCTCTTCACCCATTTTCTGCGTATTTCAATTTTTTTTCTCTTAGTTTAGCTTAGTTTTTGTAAATAATTAGTTTAGATTAAGCTTGGATTTCGTTTTTCTTCTGGTTTTCTTCAACTCCATCTTTCGGTAATATCGATTTATTGCTTTCGATCTTGATTCTTGTTACTTTTATTGTTGATTTCTTGTATTGTGTTGAATAATGAGTAGGTAATCCATTTTATAGCCAAGTTATGTGAAAATCTCCAAAATCGAACACTAGATTGTTCGTGTGGTGTTCTTAATGTTTGATTCTCGATGTGTTTGTAGTTCTAGAACTTGTTATTGATCACGTTTATTGAATTGGCCATTTGATAATCGTATTACACGTATCGTCTTTATATATGTATTTTGCGAGAGGGTACGGGAACTGGGGTTCTAGGATCACCCGGTAAAACCGACTGAGTTGTTTAGATTCAGTTTCATGTGTGAGGTGTTTATCAACTTGTTGAGCGTTTCATTGATCATAAACCGTGTTAGGTCAGTTAAATCCGGTCGGCGGACTGTTGAACCTGACACAAGAGGGTACATTATTGAAATTATGTTTATTCTCGGAATTGAGAAACGACAACCTTCGAGTGACATCGAGAACGTTTAGGTAGGTCAAGAACGCTTCCGAAGAGTATTCTATTGGATCATAGCTCGGCTATATCTTTTTTTTTCATAGTTTAAACTCCTTCCATAAAAAATGTCTTTTTCCCTCTTAACGAGTTGACATCGCCGGTAATTTGTGTTTTCCCATTATAACGACTTTAAATTCGTGTTTTTTCTTTGGTAACGAGTTTGAATTCATGTTTTCTTATTATTAACGAGTTCAAATTTGTGTTTTTCTCTGGTAACGAGTTGTCCTTTTTTTCTCTGATAACGAGTGGACATCGCCGGAAATTTGTGTTTTCCCTTTATAACGAGTAGAAATTTGTGTAGAAATTTGTGTTTTTTCTTTGGTAACGAGTTCGAATTCATGTTCTCTTCTTATTAACGAGTTCAAACTTGTGTTTTTCTCTGGTAACGAGTTGTCCTTCCAGAAAAAATGTCTTTTTCCCTAATAACGAGTTGACATCACCGGAAATTTGTGTTTTCCCTTTATAACGAGTAGAAATTTGTGTTTTTTCTTTGGTAACGAGTTTGAATTCATGTTTTCTTCTACACATTCTTTCAATATTTCACTTAAACTCATACTTTTCTATAAAAAGTAATAAAATACGAAGAATATTGTTACGTGAAGGACACTAACCAACGTGTTCCCTAAGGAAAAGATTATGATTAATAAATCCCCTTTATCACAGGAGATAAATATGGTATTTTAATATTCGCAATAAATGATAAAGATTATAGCCTTTGTTATTCAGGAATTTATAATAGTTATCTGGTTATTAGTCAAACGGGGTATAAGATTAAAGACGAGTTCGGCCAGGGATATACCGAGATGGCGGAGTCGGCCAACCGAAGGCTGAACTCCCGCCATTACGGAACCGCTCAAGCCTGAGGTCCTAGCCCGATCCAGGAGATCGGCGGGGATCGCATCGCCGACTACTAGAAGTGAAGTAGCCGACTTCTTTCCGGCCTGTTACAGATCGAATGATCCGACCCCATGGTGGTCGGAAACAGAGGGATCAGCGGTGGCGAAGCGAACAGGAGAGCCCCCTGGGCTCGTCCCGCCGTTCAAAAACTTCCACCTCAGCATACTAGGACGATCGTTCTCATGTCCCTCTCTCAAAATTGCGAATCTCCCCTTCAGAGCGATGGCTGGAATGGCATGAAAAGCCCACACATGTAAGGCATATAGACAACCGGATACCGTTGGTTGAAGCGCCTTCTCATCACTTTTCGGCCCAAGTAACTGTAGGTGTTGTACTTGTTTACGCCAGTTCCACATGAAGTTGTTAAACAGATACTCCCCCCACGGATAAGTTCTAACCAGTTCTAGGTCCTCGACGATATAAAATATATGATTCGGTATTACAGTTCTAGCACTGAGACTTGTCACTGGTTACAGAGTCTGCATCGATTATAGAAAGCTCAATGAGGTAACCATGAAAGATCACTTTCCCCTTCTATTCATTGATCAGATGCTTGAGCGTCTGGCGGGACACGCATTCTACTGTTTCCTAGATGGATATTCAGGATACTTCCAAGGTTTTAACCTCGCATCTCAGTGCCGCCGTAGGGTAGGTCAAAGAGATGACGGTTAAATCGAGACAATCTCATCAATGAATAACTTGTGAGAATCGAACGTCCCACGAGAATCGAACATCCCTTTATTCATTGACTACCTTCCTTTTTTAGCCTAGATATTATCAAGAATATCCTTGATGAGTGTGCCGAGCCTCCCTCTTGCACCTGTTACACGTTTTTTTTCTTGCACCACAGAGGACAGTTTTCTGCACTCCGCGTTTTCTACTCAAATTCAACCCAACCTCCACTTAAACAAATTAAAACCATGGAAAACAATCATACAAATTGCTCTACCACTTTACGAAACCTTAATCATATGATAAGAAAAACACGTTACCTTAAATTGCGTGGTACAACGATCCAAAGCTTCAACCCGTCAAAAGTTTAACCTTTAAATCCAAACGTTAATGGATTTAAGGATTGTTGAGTCCATTAACAATCCATTTGCTTAGATCGATCAGCAGACTCTTCCTGGACGTCTTCTCTTCAGCCCATTAACTCATCTTCAACTCGGACCAGTTCTTAAATCGTCAATAGAAGATCCGCCGAAGAATCTGGAATTGAAACCGTTACCTTTAAATCTGAAATATGCTTTTCTTGAAACTGATAATCTATTACCGATTATTATTTCATCAACTTTAACTGAGCAACAAGAAGATCAATTACTTAGAATGTTAAGGAAGCATAAGAAAGCTTAAGGAAGCATAAGAAAGCTTTTCAAATTCGTGTTTTTCTCTGGTAACGAGTTGTCCTTGAACAGAAAAAGGTTTTTTCTCTGATAACGAGTGGACATCGCCGGAAATTTGTGTTTTCCCTTTATAACGAGTAGAAATTTGTGTTTTTTCTGTGGTAACGAGTTCGAATTCATGTTCTCTTCATATTAACGAGTTCAAAAATACAAGAGTCATCTGAGAAGCTACGTCAGGCTGTAGACAACAAAGAGTCACAAGCCTAAAAGCCAAGAGCTAACGGATGTGAGCCAAAGAGTCACAAGCCGAGTCATCTTCTCCGTTGATCAAACATTGCCTCCGACCCGGCAAACACCCAACGCCGTTTTCTATCTGCATGTGTACCAAAGTGTCATAGGCTTCAAGATCAAACCTCCCATCTGGTAAATATGGGGTTTTAATGGCTGTAATCAGTCTAAGAGCCTTTAAACACAAGGATTAGCAGTCCCACAATCGATAAAAAGACGAGATCCATTAGCAGTATTGTATCTACAACAAAGTGAAGGAATTAGACAAAATTTCATCTCTTACACTGGCAAGGAGAAGAGTGGATTAAGGGATTACACCACCCTGAACCACTATAAATCTTTGTGTTCATTTACTTACATCACTTTACTTTACAGCATTTTTTTACTGCATTTTATTCATACTCTATGTGTGCAAAATCTACTTTGAAACAACTTTTAAGAAGGGACTTATCCGCTGCCCAAAAGTTTTTAAAATAAGAAAAGTTTTTGAAACTCCAATATAGTCATTCACCTCCCTTGACTATATTCACACCCTTCTTTTGGGACCAACAATTTGTATCGGAACAATGTTTCTAGTATCAGAACCTTTTCAGAGCGTGGTACATCAGGTTTGCGGTATCAGTAGTATAATGAGGATATAAGGCTGTTTATGTGTGATTTCTCCGGAGAGAAAGGTGGTGGTTATCAAGAACAAGGTTGCCGGACTAATGCTTATGAGAGAAAACGCAAGTGTTTTCTTTTGTTAAAGTTATTTTTTTGAGTTTTATTTTGGAGATTCGTTCCTTTGCCGTGTGTATTTGCATTTTTCTCACTCATTTTGTGTGTTCTCTGTATGTGTCTGCAATTTTTCTCATTCATGTTGTGTATCTGCATTTTATTTTGTGTATATTTAGTTTGTAAAACCGGTGATGTGACAAATCACCATGTCTCGTAGTTGTGTTGGCCTGAACTAGGAACGAGACCGACATTGATACTTAACCAGATTCCCTGTGGGATACGAACTTGCTCGCCATTTATAGTACAACCGACTCGGTGCCCTGCCAGTTAGAGTTGGCTATATTGTAAAACGGACATCAAGTTTTCTGGCGCCGTTTCTAGGGAATCCGGTTGATATCTATGAGTTAGTTGAATTCTTAGGATTAGGTCATTTTTTTGTTAATTTTTTTTTCATTTCTTTGTTGTTGTTTGTGAGTCACCTCACCTACTCCATGATTGTGTTCCTATTGTTTCCTTGGTTTGAAGATAATTAATCCATACTACAATTATGGCTCATATCCTTACTCATTCGGATGTTACAATTACGGTGCTATGGGTTACAAAACACAACCTTATTACAACTTAACCCATACATCGCATCATAGGGAAATGAGTTGGGGAATGCCCCAAGTTATTTTGATGAACAAATTGATACTTCTCCACCTCCGGAATTAGAGTCCTTAACGGAGCAGCAGGTGCCGCTTGAGCATACGGTCGATCAGTTCAGTAAACTGATCCAAGATCATATTGAAGAATTTCGTAATAGCATGAGGACAATGCAAGTTGCAATACGGAATTTGGATCATAAAGTTGAGAAACTAATCGAAAAGGAGAAGGCCAAGAGGAGAGAACGTGAAACTTCAGTAAAAATTAACCCGGAGGAATGCTACGAGGATGGTATGAATCTTGTATATATAGAATCACATATTCCGTCTTCGTTTTGCCCTAGCGTTATACCTGCGAGGGTGCACCCTATTGAGTTTGTTGTTGATATTGAGCCTACTTATTATTACTTGGTGTTTGAGTCTTTGTTGATTGGAGTATGTTTTAGTACGGGGAAAGTGAATTCGATGTTCTGTGCAATGGATTCATCGAGCCAATCGTGGTGGTGGGGATTGAACCCCATATTTCTTGTATTTCATTTTCAGGGGGTGCTCAATTCCTACGATTTTGTAGGGAGAAACAATGGTTTTCTCTCCTTTGGTATAGCTATCCTTGACATAGTTTGGGTTAGAGAGTCGAACCGAGGACTCTAAACTTAGAATGTGTTTTTATTGCTTTTATTTCCCTTTGTGTTTCACTATGTTTCTGTAATGTGTATTATGATACTTTGGGTAAGTTTTGATGTTATATAACCCAAAGAAGTGTGTATTGGGGGGCTAGTGAAGTGTTTTTGGTTTGATGAGTTGTGGTAATCCGTCTAGTTTCATTTTGATATCTCCATACTTGTGTTATCTTGTATACATTGTGTTGCTTGTCAATATTTGCACAAGTACCCTGGGAGAACTTTTACGGATGCCACGTGATCGTACCTTTCGCCTTTTTCCAGTTGTAAGCTAATCTTCTACCTTATCATTCATGTTTTTTTTGAAGTAAGGGGGTGGTTGGTTTAGGTTCAATGTTTCGTTTTCATGTCGAACGAGTTATACTTAGCGATTGTTATCCCTTTAGTGTAAACGAGTCAGATTTCAAGAATTTTGATGGATTTGAAATTGGTTTTGATACATCGAGACTTTGATATGTTTTGTTAAACATATAGTGATTGTACGACTGCATTCGATTTGATTTGTGATCTTGTTTTGAACAAGTAGAGTCTTTTCACCATTTTTCATTCTGAATAATGTTTTGTCGATAGTTCCTTTGATAAATCCATTATCCACCAGAAACTGAGATAGAGTTTCATACCAAGCTCTTGGTGCTTGTTTAAGTCCATATAGAGCTTTCCTTAGTCTGAAATCTTTGTCAGCTTGATCTTTGATTTCAAATCCAGGTGGTTGCTGAACATAAACTTCTTCTTCAAGAATTCCATTCAGAAATGCGCTTTTAACATCCATCTGATAAACTTTGAACTTCTTGTGAGCTGCAAATGCAAGAAATAGTCTGATTGCTTCTAATCTTGCAACTGGTGCATAGGTTTCATCAAAGTCTATGCCTTCTGCTTGAGAGTATCCCTTAGCTACAAGTCTAGCTTTTTTTCTGATGATATTCCCATCTTCATCAAGTTTGTTTTTGAAAACCCATTTGGTTCCTATGATATTGACATGAACTGGTCTATCTACCAATTCCCATACTTGATTTCTCTCGAATTCATTGAGTTCTTCTTGCATAGCTAATATCCAGTCTAGATCTTTCAAAGCTTCTTCAATTTCTTTAGGTTCTGAATGTGATAGAAAACATGCAATCATTGCATCTAGTTGATGTCTTGTTCGAACGCCAGTTTGAGTATCACCAATTACTTGATCTTCAGGGTGATCTCTCATCCATTGATAGGTGGGTGTTTGCATCAAGGGATCTATATCTTGTTCGACTGGTTCTTCAAGAACTGGTTCTTGAATTTCTTCATTTGGATCAGGAACATGTAGTTCATGAGTGGTTTGTTGAGTAGTTGGAATCTGAGATTGATCTGGATCAGAGCATTCTGAAATTTATAGTCTTCCAATGTCAATCAAATCGGTTCTCGCATGACTGATAATCGAGGCCGAGAAACTGGTTCTTGTCGGTCTTGATTGTTTCACACAGGAAGTTTGGTTCATCAAATACTACATGTATTGATTCTTCATGCTTGAGTGTCCTTTTGTTTAGTAATCTAAATGCTTTGCTGACACTGGAATATCCTAGAAAAATTCCTTCATCAGCTTTAGGTTGAAAAACATGAAGTTGATCTTTCCCATTATTGTGTATGAAACATTTGCTTCCAAAAGCATGAAATTAGGAAACATTTGGTTTTCTTCCATTACAACTTTCATAAGGAGTCTTCTCATGTCTCTTGTTCATGAGAGCTCAGTTCTGTGTGTAACAAGCTATGTTAACTGCTTCTGCCCAATATCTTTCAGGTAGTTTAGCTTCACAGATCATTGTCCTCCCAGCTTCTTTGAGTGTTCTGCTTCTTTTTTCAGCTACACCATTCTGTTGAGGTGTTCCTGTGGCAGCTAGTTGGTGTAAAACAACATTCTCTTCACAGTATTCAATAATTACGCTGTTGAGGAATTCAGTTCCCTTATCTGATCTTATTTTTACAAGCGATACTCCTTTCGATTACAAGTCTCTTGAGTAATTCTGTAAGTCTTTGCTTGGTTTCACTTTTCTTGGTTAAGAAGATTACCCAAGTGTATCTTGAAAAATCATCTACTACCATAAATGTGTACTTCTTTCCACTGATACTAATTGGTGTAATAGGTCCAAATAAATCCATGTGTAGCAACTCCAGATGTCTGGTTGTTGAATGCTGAGATTTGGTCTTGAAACTGGCTTTTGTTTGCTTTCTGTCACGGATTTATCTAGCACAGCAAACAAGTAATAAATATTTATAAATCCGGTTTCCCTCAAGTATAAGGATCGTAGTAAAGAGGTTGATACCGGGTCGATCTTACGGGGAACTAAACGATTGTGATTCTAGCTTTTGTCTAACCTAAACTACGTCACGAAACTAATCTAAACAGTGAATAAACATCGAACAAAAAAGAAAATAAAACTAGACAGAGGATATAATCCAAAGCTAGGAAGGATACGGGCTGCGGACCAATTCAATACTAAACTAAACTAAGATGCAAATAAAAGTAAACTAACTAAACAAATTCAAGTTTTAAGGATTAATTCAGGTGTGTAATGAACAAACGAGGATTGATCCACCTATCCAACAAGCATTTATTTCCTATCTCGATTAGGTTGTGGTTTTTATCTAGGTTGTGATTCACCTTATCTAAACATGAACCCTAATTCCTTAGAAAGTTCATCTATTAATCTATTATCTTCCAATGCAAGATTAACGCGTTTCCTATCCAAAGGTGTAAACTTTATGGTTGTAATCTAGCAATTAAACCTATTAACTTCCGTTATGATAGATTCGAATTACTATTCTTATTCATGATGATCTAGGGTTTATTAAGATTTCCATCAACAATAAATAATCAAACATCACGATCTCTTCCGATATAAAAGCAATTAAACGTAATAAACATGAATAAGAAACAACCTTTAAATAAAAACTCACAGTTTAACCGAAGAAAACGAAATCAACAATCGTTGGATGGCTTCACAATACTCGTTTGATGAAGCTTTTAGCCTCTGGACATCCTCAGCAACTCAAATTTGTATAAACGATTGCATAAAAAGTAACTAGTTTTAATCTAAACTAAAGTGCATAAAAATTGGAACAAAAGGAAGAAAACGCAGCCTAAAGCCGCCTTCAGGTTTTAGGTTTTTAATATATGATGTATGGTATTTTTGTGTGGAGAAACAAACCGACTATATATAGATTTTAAAGTCGGTTTCACAAAGTCGGCTACGGGACGCCCGTCTGGATCCTTGAGCGCTTCGTCCACTCTTCATATGAACTTCAAATCGGGCGAGTCATGATCGAGGCCTTTCGTCCAACCAGCGTCCACCTCGGCGTCCCAAACTTCCCGAATCAACTTTCCATCATTGGGCGCTTGTTCGATTTAAATAACGCCCGTCCACTGGACGGGACCTGGACGCCAGTGCAATATGACTGAACTTCGATTTCTTGATCTCTATCTCTTTTTCTCTTGTCAATTCCTTCATTATCTCTTTTAATCATCATATATTTCGACTCTTATCTCTTTTGATCATCATTTGAGCCTTGAAAAACGTATCTACATCATATAAAAACACCACAAAATGTAATATCGCTCAAATAATCGTAAAAACATAATTAAAGCACATAAATCAACCTATTTTGCAATTAACTCCTTTGAAATATCATTTACTCAATATATTCATTAAACACATGCTTCTTATGCAATTTAGTACAAATACGGGGAAAAATATCATAGAATATAGCATTATAAATCGTATAAAATCACCCTTAACAAATCCCCCACACTTAAGCTTTTGCTCGTCCCGAGCAAAACCAAACAAAAATTAGGCTCGAGAAAAGAACAGACATCTAAACATACCTAACACATATCCAATAAATCAGAAGTTCACCATTGTGTGTGTGCATAGCCATAGAAAACTTCCACTAAATCCAAACTCGAGAAACTCAAAGCAAAACTAGCTAATACCCCCTCGTAGAATAGTAATAAATGACACTCATAAGATGCCCCTACAAACGTGATATATCCCGAAAAAGATGATCGAATATATCCAGGCCCTTTTAGAAATACTCAGAGGATAATCCCTACAACATATCTGTCAGTTTCTACTGGGGATAAGGTAAACGATAACTTAGTCTTATATCCATTCATACTAATCTTTTAGTTGATTTAACTTTTTCACTTTTAAACACACATCAGAATGAGCTATTGCCTGTCATAGCGCGAGAATAGGACATTTCGAGATAACACCCTACCTTACTCAAATCATAAGGCGACTTTTACATTGTATCGTGAGCTTTTAGTCATCATAGTGGAATAGGACATACGTGGTACACCCTATCGCACTCAAATCATCGACTAGCTTCCGACACACCCAATTTACTTCATATTTTTTCAACTTTTTCATTTGACAATAAGTTACGTGTTACTTATCACATTCAAACCTTGGATATTCACGATATATCATACTTCGGATCTAAATACAAACTATCATAAATCTCAAGATGTATACGTAGCACTAAGCACATGACTTATAAGATAATCAAAAATCACTCGTCCAAAAGGGGTATAACCTTATAAATAGCTCATCATTTACTATGGCTCGTGAAAAATAGTGTCGGGTGAAACAACTAACTTATCAAACATATGATATATAACTTGGATGACTATAAAAATAACGAACATTGAATTGAATTGCCTACTCGGGACAAAACAAAAACAAAAGTGTCGAAAAATTTCGAAAATTTTAGCTCATTTGCATAGAAACATTACGAATTAAGCAAATGTGTAGATACATATCGAAACATTCCCCTCCCCCACACTTAAAAATCAACATGTCCTCATGTTGCGCAGATCGAAAGAAAAAGGAAAAGACTTAGCCGATTTAAACCGAAAGCGCGAATCGTCGGTCGGGCGAGCCGACATGACGACACTTTTTGTAACGCCGTAACCGGACAATGTAGCTCGACGAAACCGCTGAAAATATACCGCATGTCTTGACAAACATGGAACCATCTCGGGGAAAACAGGGAGTTATACCAAAATGAAAAGATACAGCCAAATCAACAAGAGATAAAGCATCCAATACAACCAAAAAGTAGAAACCAAGTCGAAATGAAAGTACGGGTGCCTTATGGCTTACATGATCCATCGGGAAAAGTAACAGTAGCAACATCAAAAGTACAACGGATCATCTAAGTAAAAAGTAGTAAAAATATACAATGAAAGTATCTAGGGCAATCAAATCGAAAATAGACAAAGAAAATCAAGATTGCCCCGGGCCGAGTATCATCGGCCGGAGGATCGGAAGGAGGTCGAGAAGGTGGTGGCGTAGCCTACTGCCGCCGAATCGGTGCTCCTCTCATCGGAAGACTCGGACTCGTGAAGAACATCGGCAATGGCCTGCTTAATCTCGGAAGAATAATGGAAATCAATGAGGCTTGGATTGAAAATCTGTCATCCTCGGTTGCCGGCCTTCACTTATACACTTCAGGATCGTCAAAATGTTGTTACGAGGCGTCCCGATGTCTTCCAACTAGTCCCGCTGCTTGTTGGCCATACTTAGCCGCATCCGGACCGAAAGCGATAAAGCGGAACCGTAGGCGCTTGGCGGTGCGAAGATGAACCGGGCTCTGTGGTGTCTCCGTCTCAGGCCCGACCGAAGGCTTACCGCTTTTCTCCATTTGTATCGGCCTCGGATTCTTCGGTTTGTGATCGGCTCCATACTCGAGCACACCGGCATCGATCTGAGACTGTGGATTAAGTGAGGGATAATCAAGCAACGGGTATAGATCTTCTGATTAATAGCCACCTCATCATATAACGCCTGCCCCACATTCACGTTCAAGCCAAACGTCAATGCATATAACATGCCTAGGTCACCAATGTGAAAGTGCGTCAGGTTGTTCTTAGGCAACAACCGACTCTGAATAAATCGACACTGGACCTTCCAGTCCTCTGTCCAGGTCGTGGTAACCAATTCCTTCCGGTCGCCTCCCGGTCTTAATGTCCATGCCACATCCGGGCAAACTCGCAACCTCAACTCCTCCAAGGGATCCTGCCCCAAACTCTGCCTATGTAAAATCTCCTCCTTATAATCTCTACCCTCAAAAGCCGCCAACCCATACTTTGCATTGATCACCTCCGGCGTAAACGGAACTTGGACTCCTCGAACCACAACTACCTTCGTTTCCAAGTCGGTTTCTGAACAATTGGCATAAAACTCCCGAACCAAGGAACTATTGACCGGGGTAGGTGGAATCGTCATCAAAGCGTCCCATTTTCGATCCTTAAGCAACTTAACGAAACCCGGATCGACCTTTGCCTCTAAAGTGGCCCTTTCTATCAACATCGTCCTCGAGAAATAGTCTGTTTATAAACATCGTGAGCTCTAGGGTTCACGAACCTCGAGGTAAGGGCATAGGAGGTACGGTTTTGGCTCTCTTTCTAGGTGGAGCAGCCCACAGGTTCAACCGCACATCTTCCCGTGTAGCTTCTACAACCTTCTCAACCCTAGAGCGGGGCTCCGCCTTTACGAGCTCTGGGCATCCGTGCTAAAGGAACATCATCGTCCGTCTCAGTCGGAGGTTGGTTCATCTCTTAAGGTTGCCCTAGTTTGGGTGGCTCTGAGGGTTGCTCCCGAATACTCACACCCGATTAGGATCAACCAAGGTCGGATCAAACTCTTTTCGCTTTTTTCCCGCCTCCCTAGCCACTTCCTTCCCGTGCCTTTTCACGACTGCTTTCTTATGAACCATTTTCAAGCTTAGACTAACCAAAACAACCCCAATTCACAACAAGATACCCGTTTAACATCCAAAGCGTGATTTCAAATCAACCAAACCACAACCACAACCATAACCAGCACCAAACAACTCCATTCATCACCCACCACAACACCATATCACCAAAACAAAGCAACAAGAAACAAAAAAGACAGAAAAAACCGAATTAAGGCAATATTCAAGTGAGCGAGCCGACCGAAGATCGTACTACTCATAAAAGCGTGAATAAAAACTAGAAATTTTTCTACAAACTTACCAAGTAGGGTGAGTAGATGTTGATCGAGGTGAAAATCAATCCAAACAACACCAAAACGGGCTCCAAAATCGAATTTTTTCTCTGAAAAGTCGGACTTGAGCAGGGCTGATTCTCCAAAAATATGGTTTGTTGGGAATTTGGTTATGAAAATCAAAGAGAGGAATCAATAGCGGCTGTAGCACTTGGAATCGCTCAAAATGGTTTAGAAATGAAGATTTAGGCCAAAAGAGAGAGGAACCGGTTTTGCGATTTGAAAAGCGAAAAGTGAGGTTCATGCGTTGAGGAGTATATATAGGCGGATGTTGGGCGCTCGTCCAACTTCGGTGGACGGGCGTCCACCGGGAAATCGAATGAAGCCCCGGGCGGGGCGTCTGTTTAGTAAACGCTTCGTCAAGATCTAAAATCAAATCTGAGATTGGAGGAATTGGCCAGGCGGGCGTCGGACACTGTGGACGAGCGTCTGGTTTAAAAGAAAATACAGATTGGAGAATTGGCCAGGCGGGCGTCGGACCTGGTGGATGAACGTCTGGTTAAAAAGAGAAATACGAGATTGAAAAGCGTGTTTGCCAGGCGGGCGTCCAGGCTCGGTGGACGTCGCGTCTAATGATTAGTCAAAGCGGACGGGCGTCGGTTATGCAGACGGGCGTCCCGAAGGCAAAAGTGCAAAAATCATAAAATTCCATACAACCCAAATTCAAAAGTACATCTCTTATTAAACTTAAATAAAGCTTCAAAGATACACGTAAAAATCAAGCGAAGTACATAAAATTTCTAGAAAATAAATAAAAACAAATAGAGAGCGTTAGGTTGCCTCCCACAAAGCGCTTTTGTTTTTTTACGTCGTTGCTCGACGAAACAAACCTAACTAACGCTAGTTCAGCATAAATCTCGTCCCCAATCCACCAAGCGGATGAGGCGACGAAGCATATCAATAGCGGGAGGAAATCATAGTCGTCTTATACGCCTGAGTCATCTCCAAGCTACCTCTAAACCTCTAAAATGTGAATCACCTGTAGTACCAGCGCTAGATCTGTCGACATAGGGTCATTTAGGATCGTATATGGACGTCCCATAGCTTCCTCAGTAGCTCCTCAATGGTGAAGTCACTACCTCCCGAACAATGAGGACAATGAGAACATAGGTGATGGTCTTCGTGCGGGTACTAAGCTCAAAATCTACGTGCAAGACTATAGTGCCTCCTGGTCCATCACCTCAGTGTCGGTGGGATCCGACTAATGATGGGAACTCCTCGGGAAGAACTCCGTAATCCATATCTAAAAAGCACACTAAGCGATGGACATAAATAGAAAAACTTAGTCGGCTAAAACTTAATTAAACTAAAACTTAAATAAATATAACACTAACAAAGATGAGCAGCAATTTAACTAATATAATAAGGGATATCTAGGATGCCTCCTAGTAGCGCTTTTAGTTAATGTCATTAGCTCGACACCGTTTAAAACTCACCTGGATCAGGCCATTTGACTTTTTCTCTGTACCACTACCTCGTGTAGCTCGATCGATGGTGTGTGGCTGCAGAAACAGCATCTCACACATGGGGTGAAATCTTTTATAGCTTTCCAAATATGCTTGAGCTTCCCCATGGGTGACCTCGTCATCCTCTGAGCCCTCTGATGACGCTTCAACTGACGCTTCCTCTCCAATTCTTCCATATCCCAACTACCAGCTAGAACTTCTTCAGATTGACTATTACCGTCATCCTCGGAAAATAGGTCGGGTGAAAACATGTCAAATTCATCGACTTGTGTAGCACCACACCCGAGGATATCGAGGCAACGAACAGTCAAAGATGTTTCTTTAGGTTCACCAATATAGTGCTTGCACCTCTGGCCATTCACTCGAAACGGGTCACCACTATAACCACGAAGTTCTAGAACGCCTCCAGGAATAATCTGGAGAATTTCAAAGGGGCCGGACCAACGTGTCCTCAACTTTCCAGGAAACATATGTAACCTGGAATTATCTGAAAGAACTTGTTCGCCGACATGGAATTCTCTCTTCTTAATCTTAGCATCGTGGAGTAGCTTCATCTTATCTTTACTAATCCACGGCACTTTCGTAAGCCTGGAGTGCGAATCGTCTAGCTCATTATAGCTACTTTGTAGTCGATGTTTTCCATAAGATTGGGAATCAAAATTCGAAACTTTGTAGCCCAATAAGCTCTATGCTCTAACTCGACAGGCAGATGACATGGTTTCCCGTAGACCATTTGATATGGAGATGTCCCCATAGGGGTTTTATAGGCAGTTCTGTATGCCCATAGTACATCATCCAACTTTAGACTCCAGTCCTTTCTATGACTGTTCACTGTTTTCTCCAGGATCTTCTTCAAACTCTGGTTGCTTCGCTCAACCTGACCACTAGTCATCGGATGATATGGTGTGCCAGTTTTGTGACGAACACCATACTTTTCAAGAACTTTCTCTAGGGGTCGGTTGCAGAAATGCGTCCCTTCATCACTGATCAAGGCACGTGGACACCCAAACCTCACCAAGATGTTTTTCTTTAGAAATTTCATGACCGTCTTATGATCATTGTGAGGAGTGGCTTGAGCCTCTACCCATTTAGACACGTAGTCTACGCAGACTAAGATGTATTTATTACCGCAAGATGATGGGAATGGTCCCATAAAATCGATACCCCACACATCAAAGACTTCACATTCTAGGATGGGTTTCAAAGGCATGTCAAAGCGCCTCGTCGAGCACCGGTTCTTTGGCACCTATCACAAGCTTTACGAAACGTATCTTTAAAGATCGTAGGCCAATAGAAACCAGATTGGAAGATCTTAGCAACGGTTTTCCACGGACCAAAGTGACCCCCAGTGGGTCCACTGTGGCACTTTGCTCAATAATATCGCGTTGCTCGGATTCTGGAACACATCTCCTAAGCAAACCATCTTTACAAATCTTAAAAGATAAGGTTCATCCCAAACGAAATATTTCAAATCGAGAGAAGAATTTTTCTTCTCCGATAAGACATTCGGGATCGAGATAACGGGCATGAAGGTAGTTCACAATGGAAGAATACCATGGAACATCGGAGAGACAACCGTCTATCAACATAATGTTTTCTAGAGGAAAGTAAAGATCTATATCATCTGGTTCATCCTTTTCCTCATTTAACATTCTAGAAACGTGATCCGCCACTACATTTTCAACGCCTTTTTGTCCTTAATTTGAACATCAAACTCTTGTAGGAGGTCGTTATCCAGCGCAATAGGAGCGGTTTAGCCTCTTTCTTAGTCATCGAGATAACATAAGCGGCGTGATCGATCCACCACGATCACTTGAGCTCCTAACAAGTAACTCTGAAACTTGTCCATAGCAAAGACTACGGCCGATGTAGTTCCTTTCCCGATAGTAGTATAGTTAACTTGAGAGGGGTTCAATGTGTGACTAGCGTAATAGATAGGTGGGAATCTCCTTTGATCTTTTGTCCTAGAAACGGCACCAACAAAGATAGTTTGATCGTCGCACATAAGCTCAAATGGTAGGTTCGATCGAGCGATATAAGAATTGGAGCGATATTAAACGATCCTTAAGCTCCTCAAACGCTTGCTTGCGGCTCTCATCAAAATTGAATTCAACGTCTTCCTTGATAAAAGTAGGCGAGGGCTTGGCTATCTTGGAGAAGTCTTGAATGAATTTTACAGAAACCGACATGTCCAAGAAAGCCTCTAACTTCACGCACATTCTTAGGATAGCTCATTTTCTCAATAGCTTCTACTTTTGCCCTGTCAACTTCCATACCCTTGGCGGAGATTTTGTGGCCAAGAACTATTCCCTCGTCTACCATGAAATGGCATTTTTCCCAATTAAGTACTAAGTTCTTTTCCACACATCTGGATAACACTTGATCAAGATTGTCAAGGCAATCATCAAAAGACTGACCGAAAACCGAAAAATCATCCATAAAAATCTCCATACACTTCTCTACAAGCCCGTCAAAGATAGCTAGCATACATCGCTGAAAAGTAGCTGGGGCATTGCAGAGGCCAAATGGCATTCGCCGGTAAGAGAATGTACCAAAAGGGCAGGTAAAAGTGGTCTTTTCTTGGTCACCGGATCAATGGGTATCTGGAAGTATCCTCGAATATCCATCTAGAAGCGCGATAGAATCGTGCCCCGCCAGGGACGCTCAAGCATCGATCAATGAATGGAAGGGAAAGTGATCTTTCATTGTGACCTCATTGAGCTTTCGATAATCGATCTGAGACTCAGTAACCCAAAGGACAAGTCTCAATGCTATCTCCTCTCCTTCTCATTCTTCTCAATCGTAATTCCACCTTTCTTGGGAACTACTTGAGTTGGGGAAACCCATTCACTATCCGCGATGGCATAAATGATTCCCATGTCCAGAAGTTTGATGATTTCTTTCTTAACCACCTCTTGCATATGAGGGTTGAGCCTTCTCTGAGGTGTCGAACACATTTGCACCCTCATTCGTCTTGATCTTGTGCATCTGGATGTCCGGAGATATCCTCTCGATATCTCCTACTTGCCAACCAAAGGCTTTTTCATTCTTTTTCAAGGCGTTGATAAGTTTCATTTCCTCTAAACGAAAGCTTGGCGGATATAATTAGTGGAAGCTTGTCACCTTCTCTTAAAAACACATACTTGAGATGTTTAGGCAACGGCTTTAGCACTAAATCTGCAGGGGGGTCTTCTAAACTAGACTTGAGATCTCCACTTTTCAACTCAATATCGCTGAGTTTACTCTGTGGTCCCACTGCCAAAGCTTCTCCTTCCAACAACTCGTCCTCAACATCAGCTGCTAATTGATCTAGATTGACCACACCATGAGTATTTAGATTATCGACCAATCGCTCATATTCCGCTTCTACAACCATGACTTGCTTATCCATATAATCGGTAAAATCATCCGTCATATAATCAATGGAAAAGCCGGTTGGGGGTCCGAGAGGGTACTTGAATGGACTTTAAGACTTTGTAACTCACCTCTTGATCACCAACTCGGATAGTCACTTGCCCACCATCGCAATCGATGAGGGCTCTAGCATGTAGATAAGAAAGGTCTTCCAAGAATCGGGGGGGCGTTTTAAATCTTTCTCCATGTCTAAGACATACCCGGTCAATTTGGAAAGGTAAATCTATCAATCTGAACCAAAACGTCTTTTCGGGATCCTGAAGCTTTCTTAGAAGATCTATCGTCGAATTGTAAACTCATAGTAGTGGGTTCTAGAAGGCTTTGTAAACCGAAATTGTTTGCATACGACATCGGCATAAGGCTTATAGAGGCACCTAGATCACACAAAGAATTAGGGAAGACTAGACCTCCCATTAACACTTTAAGTCTGAACTTACGAGGGTCACCTCTTTTAATTGGTAAGTTGTCATAATTAATCATGGAACAATCCTCACCAATTTGCCTTTCCATGCTGCTCGCTAACTTCTTTTTCGAAGACACAACATCCTTGATAAATTTTGTATACTTAGGCATTTCGACCAAGACATCTGATAATGGAAGATTCACCTAAGTATTTTTCAAAAGGTTTAGCACCTTTTCATACTTCTTATCCTCAATCAAGGGAATGTTGCTCTTTCTCGGTGGAAATGGAAGTTTCTTAAGGTCATCCTCAGAGAAAACCTTCTTTGAGGATGCACTTACAGCTTTGTCTTCCAGATCTTTCCATCGAACAGCTTTCTCAGATTTCTTAGTAGTCAGGGGATCAGCCTCCTGACTTTCGATTGCTCTTTCAGTCCTCAAGGGATCAGCCACTTGAGGATCACCAACTTCTTCACCTCTCAGGGGATCAGCCACCTGGGTTTTCTCTTGCAATTGAGGGAGTGTAGGTGCTCGGCTTCCCTCTCCCGCCTTATCAATGGCGGGAGGGGCTGAGTGTTTCCTGGTGGGAAGGACCACTAACTTGAGTACCGCTTCTCAGATTCATTGCACTGGCCTCCTCTTTACCGTATTGAATTGATGGCACGAGGTCAGTACATGGGCCTTTGTTCAAGTCAGCCTGAGCGACTTGACCACCCTTTGGATTCTTCTCAGTGAAACTGAGCGGTGCTTATTTGAGGTCTAAAAGCTAAGCTGTTCAGCCAGGTTGCCCAATTTGTCTCTCAAGATTCTTCATCGATCTACTTTGCTCCTCCAACTTAGCTTCAAGATTGGTAGATTGGGAGGGGCCTTGAGAGTTTTGGAGATTTGGAGCATAGAAATTGGTGGGCCGACTTTGAAATTGAGAGTTTGAATTGGAAGGCCAGTTACGATTGAATTTTTGCGCGAGATTGGAAAAATTCGAGTTTTGGTTACGAGTAAACCAGGGTTTCTATTGAAATTACGATTCAATTAAAATTCGAATTAGGATTGAAATTTGAAGATGGATTAAACCCTTGGTTTTGAAAATTGCCCTGGCCAGAAACTGATTGAACCTTTGATTGTTCGGCCATAGAATGCATTCACTTCCGCGTTCTCATCCGTTCATAAGCGAGAATTTAGAAGTGTGCCCCACCTCGTCACAATTCGACATGTGACTTGATTATCTTATCCATAATCATGAACAACATTCACTTGATAAGGTGCGAGGATTGAATTGACATTGGCCATTCATATGGCGGTCGGCAAATGATTTTATGTCTGAATCGAGAGGTTACGTGTAAAAGAAGAAGTTTGATTTATAGGATTTGGAATTGGAGATGGTGCCATCAGCGCCTGCGACATGGCGATCAAACTTTGCAAATTGACTTCCTCAACCTTGGGAGGAGGAGGAGCTTGAATTGCTTGATAAGAGGAGCATAGTTGTACTTTGCAATATCCTCAAACAGTGCCCATCCTTCTTGAGCGTTTTCTTGAAATGCCCCACGTAAGAAAGCTGTTGACCATGCCTTTTGTAAGCTCGGTCAATCCACTAAAGAAGGTGTTGACTTGCCTTTCCATTGGCAAGCCATGGTGAGGACACTTTCTAAGAAGATACTTGAATCTCTTCCAACATTCGAAAAAGGACTCATTCTCTTTCCGGTAGAAAGTGAATATTTCATTTAAGCACTGGGAAGTTTTTGAAGGTGGAAAATATTGACTCAAGAACTCCTTTTCGAGTTCTGCCCAGGTGGTGATAGATTCAGAAGGGAGAGAGGTGTACCACTCTTTAGCTTATCCTTTCAAAGAAAAGGAAAGAGTTTCACTTGATAGCATCCTCACTTACTCCTTGGATGCGTGTAGTACGCATATCTCTAAGAATGTGTGTAAGTGGGTATCACGGATTCTCCGATTGATAGCCGTGAAAAATTGATGCATCTTTGCATCATCCGGATAAGTCCTGCTTCGCTCAAAGGTTTGTGCGATGTCGTTTGGAATAACAATAGCCGGGTTGACTTTGACTTCGCCTGGCATGGCGTGAGTCACCAACGCGTCGTCTATTATTAGCGGCCATTATAACAAAATCGATGATTTCTCTAGCTAGTTGTTCTTCAAGATCTCGCTCGGCTCATCATGCGCGAACCGCAGAGCGGAAAATCCGCTGTTTGGCGGACTACGGTTCGCTCGGGTCGTCGAGGGTGTATAATAACGGTCCTTGTGACTCCGAGTTTGCATAAACCGGACCAAAAACAAGTGAAACGAAACCTAAAAGCTAAGAAAGTAAAAGCCTAAACTAAAAATTAAAAGCCTAAAGAAGAGAAATGGGAGAAGAAAAGAAACAAAAGTATTGAAGAAAAGGACCCAGGCGGACGCCCAAAAGTTTGGGCGGGCGTCCGAGATGGAATTGAGATCGGACGGGCGTTTAGTGGTCCAAGCGCTCGTCTGAAAGACGAATACTGAGCGGGCGTCCAAATCTTATGGGCGCTTCGTCTAAGTGAATAAAAGCAAAAGCGAAATTGATAATTTTCCAGTGGACGGGCGTCCAATATCCAGGCGCCCGTTTGGTAGCGGGAAAACTTCGAGCGAAGCGAAATTTGCGAGAAAGAAAAAGAAGGTAAGGAAGAACGACGAAAAAATAGAAAAACAGACGATCTAATCTCCAAGGAAACTACTAAGGGAAAGTCTTAAACCCTAATTATCTACTTAACAACTACCTAAAACAATTATCAACTAAAAGCAGAATTTAAAACGAACTAAAAATAGGACAATAGAAATAAATGAGCGAAAAAAAAAAAGCGAAAAAACAAAAACTAGACAACCGTCCGGTTCCCGGCAACGGCGCGCCAAAAACTTGTCACGGATTTATCTAGCACAGCAAACAAGTAATAAATATTTATAAATCTGGTTTCCCTCAAGTATAAGGATCGTAGTAAAGAGGTTGATACCGGGTCGATCTTACGGGGAACTAAACGATTGTGATTCTAGCTTTTGTCTAACCTAAACTACGTCACGAAACTAATCTAAATGTGAATAAACATCGAACAAAACAGAAAAATAAAACTAGGCAGAGGATATAATCCAAAGCTAGGAAGGATACGGGCTGGGACCAATTCAATACTAAACTAAACTAAGATGCAAATAAAAGTAAACTAACTAAACAAATTCAAGTTTTAAGGATTAATTCAGGTGTGTAATGAACAAACGAGGATTGATCCACCTATCCAACAAGCATTGATTTCCTATCTCGATTAGGTTGTGGTTTTTATCTAGGTTGTGATTCACCTTATCTAAACATGAACCCTAATTCCTTAGAAAGTTCATCTATTAATCTATTATCTTCCAATGCAAGATTAACGCGTTTCCTAACCAAAGGTGTAAACTTTATGGTTGTAATCTAGCAATTAAACCTATTAACTTCCGTTATGATAGATTCGAATTACTTTTCTTATTCATGATGATCTAGGGTTTATTAAGATTTTCATCAACAATAAACAATCACACATGCAGATCTTCCGATATAAAAGCAATTAAACGTAATAAACATGAATAAGAAACAACCTTTAAATAAAAACTCACAGTTTAACCGAAGAAAACGAAATCAACAATCGTTGGATGGCTTCACAATACTCGTTTGATGAAGCTTTTAGCCTCTGGACATCCTCAGCAACTCAAATTTGTATAAACAGTGCATAAAAAGTAACTAGTTTTAATCTAAACTAAAGTGCATAAAAATTGGAACAAAAGGAAGAAAAACGCAGCCTAAAGCCGCCCCTAGGTTTAGGTTTTTTAATATATGATGTATGGTATTTTTTGTGTGGAGAAACAGCCGACTATATATAGATTTTAAAGTCGGTTTCAGCAAGTCGGCTACCGGACGCCCGTCTGGATCCTTGAACGCTCGTCCACTCTTCATATGAACTTCAAATCGGGCCGAGTCATGATCAGACGCTCGTCCAACCAGCGTCCACCTTAGCGTCCAAACTTCCTGAATCAACTTTCCATCCTTGGGCGCTGCGTTCGAGTTTAAACAAACGCCCGTCCACTTTGGGCGGGACTCGACGCCACCCCATATGATCCGAACTTCGATTTCTTGATCTCTATCTCTTTTCTCTTGTCAATTCCTTCATTATCTCTTTTAATCATCATATATTTAAACTCTTATCTCTTTTGATCATCATTTGAGCCTTGAAAACGATATCTACATCATATAAAAACACCACAAAATGTAATATCGCTCAAATAATCGTAAAAACATAATTAAAGCACATAAATCAACCTATTTTGCAATTAACTCCTTTGAAATATCATTTACTCAATATATTCATTAAACACATGCTTCTTATGCAATTTAGTACAAATACGGGAAAAATATCATAGAATATAGCATTATAAATCGTATAAAATCACCCTTAACACTTTCCTTGTTGACATGCATCACATAAGCTGTCATTCTTATATGATATTTTTGGTAGTCCAATGACTAACTGCTTCTTAACAAGTGTGTTGATGTCATCAAAATTAAGATGACTCAGTTTCTTGTGACATAGCCAACTGATTTTTGATTTTGTATGCACAAGCAAACAAGTTTAAGCAACGGCTGTTGTCCAATCTGGTACATACATATTTTCTTTTCTTCTTCCGGCTAGGACAACTTGATAAGCTGATTCACTGACGACAACGCAGAATTCGTTGTCGAAAGTAACTTTGTAACCCACATCACAGAATTGACTGGTGTTGAGTAGATTGTAGTGTAATCCTTCTACATAAGATACATTCTTGATTGTAAGTCCATTCCTGATTAAGGTGCCATAACCTTTGGTGTATCCAGGTTTGTCTTTACTTCCAAAATTAACCTTTGGTCCATCTTTTGCAATAAAATTACTGAGACAGTCTTTACTCTTTGTCATGTGCCTAGAGCAACCACTGTCAAAGTACCATATATCCTGCAATAAAATTACACATTTTTAGGTACCCAACCTCGATTTGGGTCCATAGGGAGTCGATTGTCGATTACAACTCCAGGAATATATCCTTTTGGGATTCTTCGGATATTGTTGCACTTGTTTTCATATATGTAAGCCACACTCCCATAATATCTATGTTTGGACTGTGTCTTATTTATATGATCTCTCAGATCCTTTGACTGAAACTTATTTCCATGTTGCTTTCTATTATTAAAGCTAAAATGATAACCATCATTCCTTCACATCGAGGTTTGAATCGACCTTGAATCGGGACTTTCTTTGAGAGTGAGATTAGCCCTCTCTGCGAGTCTTGGGCTGAAACTTGTGATAATTTTTATGTCTGGAATGATTGTTATTATCAGTTTTATTAGTAGATGCAATAAAATTCCAATCATCATCAGTGGGATATAGTCTTCCTTTCCCCCTGAATGTGTGAATCTTTGAATGATTGACATTCTTGGATTTACTTTGATTGTAATTTTTCCGTTCTTGACTTGATTGGTTTTGTGGACCTGGTGGTTGATTTCCCGATTCGGTTTTCTTGAGATACAGCTGATTTACCATTTGGTTTACTTTTGTTGGTAAATCTAGTTGTTTTCTTGGAAAACTGATTTTTCCTATGTGATACTAGCTTTACTGGTTCAACAATTTTCTCAGTTTGTGGAAGTTGCTCAGCATCAAACTTAATGCCAGTTTTAGTACTAGGTTTAGTAGCTTTGCTAGTTTCATTCTTAGAAGATTGCTGTGTATCAAATCCTAAACCCGTTTTGTCTCCATACGGTTTTCTTGATTTGAATCCGGTAACCGAACTTGATTGAGCAAGTGATTCGATTCTTGTTCTTTGCGTCTGATGAGGTGATCTTTGAATCTTTTCTTTATCAGTTCTAGTCAGTTTCAAAATTTTTAATTCAGACTTCAATCTTTCAACTTCTAGAATTAGATTTTCTTTCTCAACTTTAATTGATTCATAACCAGCTTGAATAGTTACTAGCTGACTCATCAATTCGTCAAGAGTTTCTTCTAATTCTAGATTTTTTGGATTGGAGTCAGCAGTCGAAGAACATGCATTCTGCATGGAAATTTGAGCTGAGGAATATTTGGAGTTAGACTCACATACCTCATTTGCATCTTCCATGAGTGCCTTTAAAGCTGTGTCATCTGATAGTCTTTCAGTACCAGCTTCATAATCTGATTCATCTCCAGCATGGAGTGCTCTTCTACCAACTCTTCTTGGTGGAGTCTTCTTGATCAGTTCTGGACATTCAGCCTTATAATGTCCTGGCTTTTTGCAGTTGAAACTGAGGTATTCATCGTCTTTTCTTTTCTCAGGAGTCCTCTTGATGAACTTCTGAGTGACTGGGTGTCCACTCTTCATTCTTCGAATTCTGTTCATCGTTAGAGCCATTTGTTCTTCCATCTCATCCAATTCATGAAGATTGCTTGATGAGTTTTCTTGAATGTCATTTGATCTTTGCTGCGAGTCTTTGTGGTCTTTGGTTCTTCCGAGAGCTTTGATTATTGCAAATTGTATTTGTAAAATCTTCACTTGAATTCATAAGCTTTCGATCTCGAGAAGATTTTGAAAGAGTCATCTATGTCAAGTCTTCTAGATTCTTCCATAGCAGTGACCTTCATTTTCCAGTACATTGGTAATGCCTTCAAGATTCTTGTGTTGATAACTTTCTTGGAGTATTCAATCTTGAGTAGATCTAATTCATCCATGATAGCACTGAATCTTGTTTCCATTTGGTCAATGGTTTCTCCAGATTTCATCTTGAAATTTTCAAACTTTTGTTTTGCAACAGAAATTTTATTTTCCTTGATTGAATCTGTTCCTTCACAAACAAGTTGTAGTTTGTCCCACATTTCCTTGGCAGTTGTGCATTCTTTCACCTTTAAGTACATGTTGTTGTCAAGAGTCCCGAGGATAAAGTGCATAGCAACATTGTTGATATTGTTTTGCTTGCGATCATCACTGGTCCATTCGGATTTAGGCTTTGCAACTCAAACTTTCTGTCCATCAACAGTTTGCATATGAGTAATCTGAATTGGTCCATCAGTGAGTACATCCATCATTTCATCATGAGTAGCTGCTAGAAAGGCCTGCATACGACGTTTATATTCGTCAAATCTGTCCATGTTGCACATAAGCATATGTCTTGCATATTGATTGTTATCTATAGTGAGTGAGTGAAAATTTATTGTTTAACAACTGGAAACTGAGCTTTCAAATGAGAACAACTAGAGGAGATATAGAGCAAATGATAACTTGTCAAAGAGATGCTGTTTCGATACTAATTGTAGTTATCGGAAATAACTGATGATCAGTTACTTCAAGCAGACAAACTGATACTTGAATTCAGTTCTGGATCTCTTCAACTTAGAAACACCGCTCCGATACCAATTGTTGGTCCCTTGGAAAGGCTAACACAAGTTTAGAGGGGGGGTGAATAAAATTGTCCCTAAAACTGGATTTAAGACAAATTAAGGTTCGATTAAACTTGTGTGGAGTTAAGGCGACTAAGTGAGTTTAAGTCAAACTGACTTAAGCTTAAAACTGAGTCAACCGGCAGCGGATAAAGTTTTAGCCTTTTTATTGATCTTGTTATTCTCTGTGAAACCTGAGTGTAGTAAACTGAATTCGGATGAATGTCAGTTTGTGAACAGTGAAGTGTATAACAATCAATTATCAAAATGCTGTAAATAAATGAGTGAGTGCGTAAAGTAAATAAGGCAAATATTATAGAGGTTCCGGTGGTGTAATCACATGTCGTCCTCTCTTTCCCTATGGTGCGGAGGAAAATTCCACTAGAACTTCTTGAGGTGAATCTGTTACAAAAAGTCCTAAACAATAGTCCTTGGCTAATCCACTAGCGTCACTATCTAAAACAGTTGTAGAAACAGTAGAATTGCTTTGCTCTTCAATTTCTTGAACACTTGGGTCCTTAGAGGGTTGAATTGCCTCTTCACCAGCTACCACCACAAACACAGTCTACCCGACTGCTTGTCACAATTGTCCTTGGCGAAACCTTCCCGGTTTGCTTCACAGTCTAAAACCTTTGATTTAAAATCAAAGTTGGGCTGAGAATCAATAAATTGATTCTTGTTTGTGGTTCTTCAAAGTGTCTGATTCTTGATAAAATCTGTGTAGCTTGAACACTTGAAGAATTTCTAGATATGATCTTGTTATAGCACAGAGATGATAGTAATTCGAATAAAACGACTAATGCACAAAGTTGCTTGATGATACTTGTAAATTTGTTGTTGTTATCCTTGGTGCAAAGTCTTCTATTTATAGTGTGAGGTCCAACGTTCATCTGGCTTCAATTCGAATTGTGTCAACGTCTCTCTTGTAACGGCTATATTTTCTGACCGTTCTGTTGTGTCAGTATTTCATCCAATAAAATCGCTTCCTTTATAACGTTCGACTGTACGATCAGTTGTTGGATGGCTGACATATAAAACTGAGTTTCCTTATCAGTTTTATACTGAGAATGTTACTTGTCAGTTTCTTGACTGACTTGGAGCATTAACTGAGATTTTATTCTTCTTCAAATATCAGTACTCCAGTTTCATCTGATTATAATTGACTTAATCAGAGTACACCATGACACATTATCATCTAAGAACTCATTGTCCTTATGGTTCTTAGGTCTTCATACAAGATCCATAAAGTCAGTTCAGGTCACCACAATCTTGCCTGAAGTCTAACTTTACAGTCTCGACGTAGTCTTCATAACTGAGTTTGAACCCTCAGTTCTTCAATCTTCAATAACTGAGTCTGTGACCCTCAGTTCTTCAGTCTTCTAGATAAGCCAACTGAGTCTGTGTCCCTCAGCTCTTCAGTCTTCTAGATAAGCCAACTGAGTCTGTGTCCCTCAGCGAACTTACCCTCTTCGGTTTCTTGTAGGTGTATTCTGAGTCAGTTTGTTTATCTTGATGATTTTCAGTTTTCTGAATGATTTCCAGTTTTTCAGTTTTACGACACACTAATTGTTACAGTGCTTGTCTGATGTAACTTATATAAATATCAAACTCTAGTAAAACCTATACATTCAGTTCTAGACATCTTTTATCTTTTCACTATAACAGCTGGCTTCAGCACTTCATCAATGGGGTTAAGATAATACTTTGAATAAATATGATGAATTATCATCAAAACATAAATTTTATTTCCAACAAACTGTTTTCACGTTAGCTTCGGCTTCATGAACCTTCATGACAAGTGAACGATTATAGTTGTATGATTACCCGGTTACCTGTTAGGTGTGATGCCCGAAAGACAATTTTTTAATTGTTTTATTTAATAAATGAAATGATATTATTATTCATATTTATTATTCTCATATTCACCGATCTGACAATAGTATTTACACTACAGAAAACCCTAAAGTATATCGTTTATGTAATCACTTAACTCAGTGTATGGGATATACACAGGAGGATTGAGTTAGTGAAGATGTACTTAAAATACAATTAGCCCGTAGTGAAGTTAATCGAGAGTATCGGGTCTCTCCTTTAACGTGCTATTAATGCACCTGAACACAATAGGTGTGATTGTTTTATCCGTACTTTCGGTTAAGAGAACCTAGTGGGGCATTTATATATGATAGATATATCATATATAAATTTGGACCGATTTGATTAGAGTTCACGATATAATTCCGTGTCGAAGTCTTTATCGAATCAATCGATGATCATATTTATGGATATATCTTAATCCCGAGGTGATCACGATCAACTCCTTGAATCGATATGAGGTTTGACTTGACGGTTAAGGATTACACTCGAGTCTGTGATCCGAATTACCCCATCTTGGCATTGTCTTTGGATTGAGTGAGTAGTACGTGTTATCACAGATACGAATCCATTCCTTCCATTTATGGAAGTAGATAAACGATTCCTTTATTTGTTAATCCTAGAAAGCGATCGATCGTGCGAGTTCATATTACAACGATTAGCTACCAGGTGAGTTGTATGAATTAATGGATCACTAGGGGTTAATGGTAAATAAGGATAAGAGGTTCGAAAAGGGTTAACGGTAACTTCCCAATTTAGAATGAATAGATCTATGGAGGATTAATCCATATGTAATGATTACATCAATGAACGCTTATTATCATTCTCGTGAGGAGATTAATATAATCTCATAATCGGAGGAGTGCGATCACGGGGATTATGGTGGCATATTCTGTGATTGATTTATCGAATATAATTATTACATTCGTAAGATAATTATTTATTTGATTTATCGGAGCCGATTATTAGTCCATGGTCCCCGACGTGCCTCCAATATAGCATAGCTATTCTCGGACGTCGAATCCTAATAATATTAATTTAGTTCTTATTAGAATTTAATTAAAACGATATGTGAATTAATTGTTTAGTGGACTATTAAATTAGTTGGGCTAAATAATTAAATATGTGAAAAAGACATTTTTCATAATCTTGGCCCAATTAGTGTGTTTGGTCGAAAATTATTGTGACTAGGTCACAAGGGAATTTTCGGCCATAAGCTTGTTTTATGGAACAAGAAATTATTTTCTTGTGTATTAATAAGACATGTGCACAAAATATTTATTAGATAAATATTTATGGTAAAAAATAAAGATAAATATTATTCTAGATTTAATCTAGAATATTTTGGAATTATCTTTTATTAATTGGATTTATTTATTTGCAAAATAAAATCCCTGGAGGACAAGGATTACTCTCTTATATAAAGAGAGTTCTCCCAAGCCTAATACACACTAGAAATTTCGACTTCACCTCTTAGAGAGGAGAAGAAAATTTTCGGCCAAAGGGAGCAAGGGAAAATCTTGGAGATTTTTCCGGATAGCATATCGGAAGGATTCGAGACGAGAATTTCCTTCCACCGGGAGTTGCTTGGATCACACGTGCGGAAGATCGTGGTGCTCTTCACACCATCTTTCAGTCTTCATATTGCGGTTCTTCTACTTGGATTTTGAGATCTAAGAGGTATGTTCTACAACCCCCTTGTAGATGTAGATATAGTTATTTTATTACGTGTAATTTATAGATCTAGATCCTTAAATCGCTTCCGTTGCGGATGATATTACTAACATTACCTAGATCTTATATTTGTAACTTCGAGGCGAAATAGAAAGGTTGGTCGTTGTTAGGTGTGGGATGACAGTTTTGGCATTTATTTTGACATGATCAGAGCCAATGGCCAACCTAAACGATTAATCCTCTATTACCCCTCTAAGCATGTTGTAGGGTGGTTAGACCGCCACCCGAACTTGCCTTTCGTGATGATTAGCTCGTAATTACCGGTACCCTAAGCTTAATTTCGGTCTACATTTCTTTGATCACCTTGCAAGATTGAGTATATTTTTTTTCACATTTTCTGATATGGTATGGGGTGGTGGAGTGACGTATCTTTCGAGTGGTGTTGTTAAGTTCTAGTGTATCCCGGGAGAGGTGGAATATTGAGTTTTTTTGGCTTTGACTCATGATCGTTTCTTTGAAGAAAAAATGAAAAAGAAAAAAAAAGAACAGAAAAAAGAGAGAAAAGAATAGAAAAAAGATTGAATATATGCATATTTATAGATATATATATGAGTTTAGAAATTGCCATAACTGGACTAGTGTTTTGGTATTGTAATGTTGATGACATGTACTTCTTCTAATCTAGTACGGAGAAGGAGATGTTGTAGTGTTCTGTAGTGGTTTGTTTCTGGTTGACGAGCTTAGGTACGAACTAGACCTGGATGTGACGTACGTTTCCGACTTATGGAATGATGTGGAGATGTGGAAGGTGCGGCGAATTATAGGTTGAATCTTGTTTGATGGTTTGTACTATTCAGATGAGCATCCTTATGAGAAGATGAGTCATCCGGAGCTATGTAGGGAAGAGCTTATTTTTTTACTGTTTGGTGTTCGGTAAAGCTCACTTGCACTTATCTTTTCTATTTTATCGTAAATATCCCTTTCGTTTGCCCCGACCCTTGCTTAATATTACAACCTTTTAAGTCCTACCGGACCCTACTAGACTTCGATTGACCCCGATTAGTGGAGATGTTTATGAAGTATAAGCATATGGTGTAACCTCGGTTTGTTATACGTCTATAATCTAGACCGGTCCTAGGTGATGAATGTCGAAGAAGCTATACACACACATATTCTTTTCTCAATACAAGGTAGAACTCAATTTATATACATTTGTGTAATTTCTTGTGTTTTTCCATTGCAATGCTTATAGACTAGATGTATGATAGCAAGGCTGACTTCATCTTTATTTTTGAATCGCTCATTTTTGCTCGAGAGCGCGCAAACGCTACGTAAGGGGTAGTGTCTTGGATTTTATCTAAGCAAAACAAACAAGTAATAAAAATAATCCGGTTTACCCCAAGTGCAGGGATCGTAGTATAGAGGTTAATACCGGAGTCGAATCACAGGGAATCGAGGTTGTTTATCTAGTTTATTAATTCTTCTAAAATTTGTCACGACTAAAATAACACAAAACAGAACTAAAAACGAAAACGAAGAAACAATAAACTGGACAGAGGGTTGTCAATCCAAAGCCAGGAAATATGATTACGAACCTAAAATAACAATTCTATTCTATAAACTAAAACGAAAATAAAATTCTAAGCTAGCAACGAAGAACAAGGCACAATGATTCTTTCAATTAAGTTAACGAGGAACAAGCAATGATCCACCTATCTCACAACTGTCAATTTCTACTCTAGATCGTTTAGTGAAGATTTAATAAAGATGTGGTTCACCTATCAAAGGTATGAATTCCAACTCTCGTAATTCGCCTATTAATCTTTCATCTCTCGATCTTAAAGATTAACGCTTCCATAACAAAGGTGTAAGATTTCTCAATCTAGCAACCTAGAAATTTAACCTAGCAACTCTCGTTATTTTTAGGTTAAAAATCCCATCTTTACTACGGTGATCTAAGTCTAACAACGATTTTCATCAAACGTTAAACATCACAAAGCAACCATCTCTCGATATAAATTGCCTAACAAATAAACCCATAATAAAGAAAGAACCTTTAATTAAAACTCACAAAGCATCCAAGAATCGAAATCAAGTTGTTGCAGAGATTGGCTTCACACGCTTGTTCAAATCGCTTAGCCTTTATTCATCGTTTATATGCAAATACTATAAGTAAAAAGTAAAAGAAAAGATGTTTAAAGTAAGGGAAAAACTCAGAAAAGTCGCCCCCCAAGGGGCCTGGGGCGGCCAGGGATCGAATTGTGGTTATTTAGGGTTGAGAAAAACGCAGCTATTTATAGATTTTGAAGATGGTTTAGTCTGAGGCGGTGCTTGGACGCCCGTCCAAGGATTCTGGACGCCAGTTTAAAGTGGTGAACGCCCGTCTGGATTGTCGGACGCCCGTCCACTGTGGCTTTGATTTTTCTTGAGTCGAGCCGAGCCGACCAGGCGCCGTCCTATTACTTTTTGGATGCTCGTTCACCAAATATCTGTCAATCCTGAATCAACTTCTCCTCCTGGACGCCAGTCCACTTCTTTTGGACGCCAGTCCACTGGACGGGACCTCAAACGTGCGTCCAGACTTGTAAAGCTCCATTCTACCTTCGACTTGCATCTCCTTCCTTCCATTTAATCTTCAATCAAACATCTTTTCAGCTCATTCCTTGCCATGTAAATGTACCTACAAGGTAATATAAATGTGCAAAATGTAGAACCATATATATTGATGAAAAATCACTAATAAAATCACGTAATAAGCTCGATTTTGCATTTAAACCAATTTCATATGAATTCTCTCAATAAATCCTTTAAACACTTACTTTTATATTAAAATTAATAAAACACGAAGGAAATTGCTACGAAATAATATCATATATATCTTAAAAATCACCGTTAACAACTCCCCCACACTTAGCTTTTGCTCGTCCCGAGCAAAACAAAACAAGAAAACCATGGACTTACTTGAACATTGAACCACATAAAATCCCATATATCAAATCACAACCGGTCGACTCGCATCAAAAACATACATCCAATGTAATAAACAACTACTCGAATGTGTAGTGTGTGCAAAGCCTTCTTCAACTTCCGCCGATTCCACACTTGCCAATTAAAATCAAGCTAACCAACCAATACCCATTAAAGACAGATAATGAATCACCCTCTATACATACGCCCTACAAAACTACTCACGTCATGACTAGAGTAATACATGTGTTTTCAAAATATTTTCAGTTGTACCCAGAGGATATTCCCTACAACATATACCTTGGCCTATACTGGGGATAAGGTAGGCGATAACTAAATCTTTCACTTATTCATACCAAATTCCTTATGTAAGTTGATTCAATTAATTCACATTTATACGCACATCAGAATGAGCTTTTGCCCGTCATAGCAGAATAGGACATTCGAGATATGCCCTGCCTTACTCAAATCATAAGGCAGCTTCTTCTGACTGTCGTGAGCTTTTGGTCATCATGGTGGTATAGAACATTCGAGATATGACCTACCTCACTCAAATCATCGACCTGCTTCCGACACACACAATAATTCTTCTATTTGTTTTTGAACATACTTTTTAAAGAACAATTGTTACGTTTCACTTATCACATTCAGACTTTGGTATATTCACGATAATTCCTACTTCAATTCCAACTACGCACATATTACAATTTCCATGACATTAGCACTCAGCGAACGGTCTGATAACCAGAATCAAACATCATCGGTTTAAATGAGTATAGTTTCCTAAGTTCAGCTCATCATCGAAGAGGCTTACGTGAAAAGAATTCGAGTAAAGGCTTATCTAACAAAGGTCTATGCTAAAATACTAGTCAACTGCACAAGTATGGGAATATAACAAGTAAGTAAGCCAAAATAAAATCATGCTCGGGACAATTTTTAAAAAAAATTTCAAAATTTTCAATTTTTTCACAAAAGATATGCATAATAAACTGAGCACATAGGTACAAGAAATCCCCCCCCACACTTAAATAACAACATGTCCTCATGTTGTGCAGAATAAGAAAAACTTAGCTGATTGTAGTTCGAGGGTTGCAATTCTGGAAGTGGTCGCGATCTAGATCCGGAAATGCTTGAAGAAATCAGTAAACTGTGGACCATCCACCGGAAAACTGATATCGTCTAAACGCTCACAATTTCTATCGCAAATATCCTGCACACATGAAAAATAAGACAAGATCTCGGGGGACACAAGGGAATCTAACACGCAACAATAATGATAGACAAGACATACACACATGATATGATTGCTCAGATGGAAACATCACTACACAGGAAAAACACAGGGCATCTAAGCGTCAAATATAACCACAGAGGTTTACAAAACAAATATGGACCAACATGTGCATACAGAAATACCAAACTCCAAATGAAAGTGCAAATGCGCGTTAAGGCTTACAAGATTCATCAGAAAGTAATAGCAACGGAAAACCGACAGTAGCTTCAACTAAAGTCGGATGAATCAAAAAAAAGCGATGATAGCTTCCGCTCATGCAAGTTACCTGGCCACAAAAACCGACTCCAAAAACCTAGACGACACAAGACAAAACTAGCCCCCCTTATTCAACAAAAAACAAAATAATCCAAAATAATAAAAAAAAAAAACTATTCTTATTATTGGGTTGCCTCCCAATAAGCGCCTTTCTTTAGTGTCTTTGGCTAGACACACGTACTATTCAGCCTGGATCAGGCCACTTAATCTTCCTTCCGGCCACTACTTCGTGTAAGCTCTGGTCATTAGTGTGGCTACAGAAACAGCATCTCACACATGGGGTCAGGTTCTTTACCGCTTTCCAAACATTCTTAATTTTCCCCATTGCAGACTTCTTCTTCTTCAATCTTCTTTTTTACTGTGCCTCCCGTTTAAACTCTTCCATATTCCAACTACCAGCCATGAATTCCTCTACTGGACCACTGCCGTCATTCTCAGAAAACAAATCGGGCGAAAACTCATCAAACTCATTGACTTCAGGAGTAGCACACCCGAGGATGTCGAGGAAGTGAACAATCAAAGGCTTCTCTTTGGGTTGACCGATATAATGCTTACACCTTTGACCATTCACTCTGAACGGATGGTCATCATGACCTCTTAGTTCTAAAACACCTCCAGGAATGATTTGGAGAATTTCAAAGGGACCGGACCATCGTGTCCTCAGCTTACCAGGGAACAAATGTAACCTGGAATTGTACAATAAAACTTGTTCCCCAACTTGAAATTCTCGCTTCTTGATTTTGGCATCGTGAAGGAGTTTTGTCTTTTCCTTACTTATCCTGGCGCTTTCGTAGGCCTGAAGTCTAAATTCATCTAACTCATGCAACTGTTGCAATCGATGTTTTCCACAAGATTGGGTATCGAAGTTTAAAAACTTCGTGGCCCAATACGCTCTATGCTCTAACTCGATTGGTAAGTGGCATGGTTTACCATAAACCATTTGATAGGGTGATGTACCCATGGGGGTCTTATAGGCAATTCGATATGCCCACAAAGACATCATCCAACTTTAGACTCAGTCTTTTCTATGATCATGAATCGCTTTCTCCAGGATCTTCTTTAAACTTTGGTTGCTTCTTTCAACCTCGACCACTAGTCATAGGATGATATGGTGTGCCAATTTTGTGCCGGACACCATATTTCTCAAGAACTTTTTCTAGTGGCCAGTTGCAGAAATGCGTTCCCTCATCACTGATTAAGGCGCGGGGACATCCAAATCTCACGAAAATAATTTTCTTCAGGAACTTCATGACCTTTTTATGATCATTGTGGGAAGTGGCTTGAGCCTCCACCCATTTCGATACATAATCCACGCAGACTAAGATGTATTTATTTCCACAAGATGATGGGAATGGTCCAATAAAATCGATGCCCCATACATCAAAGACTTCACATTCTAGGATGGGTTTCAATGGCATGTCGAAACGCCTTGTTAAAGTTCCGGTTCTTTGACACCTATCACAAGCTTTACAGAAAGCTTCTGTATCTTTGAAGATCGTGGGCCAATAGAAACCGGATTGAAAGATCTTAGCAACAGTTTTCCAAGGACCAAAGTGACCACCGGTAAGTCCACTGTGGCATTGCTCAATAATATCACGTTGCTCAGATTCAGGAACACATCTTCTCAGCAAACCATCTTTACAAATCTTGAAGAGGTAAGGTTCATCCCAAACGAATGTTTTCATATCAGAGAAGAATTTCTTCTTCTCCTTAAATGAAAATTTCGGATTTAAGTACTGGGAATGTAAGAAGTTGACGATAGAAGCATACCAAGGAATATCAGGAGTGCACTTGTCAAGATGCGTAACATTGTGGAGAGGAAGGTAAAGGTCTATCCCTTCAGGTTCTTCCTCTTCTTCATCCTTCATTCTAGACATATGATCATCTACTTCGTTTCCACCTTCCTTACTACCGTGAGATCACCTCCGACTTCCACTAAATTCTTTATTTCTCGGGGATCACCACCGAGTACTCTCATCCAGAACAGGGAAACCACTAAGTTGAGTGTCGGGCCTTACATTCATAGAACTAGCCTCTTCTCCACCATTGTATGTGGATGCATAGTTAGATTGAAGTGGATTCTCATAATTTGCATCATAATTGCTATTAGTATTCCATTGGTGGGGTGAATTACCTCCACTGCACTGAGCCTCATAATGGTTTCCACTACAATAAGAACATCTCACTTGAACGTTATTAAATCCATGTCCATAAGAATTCTCATCAGTTGAGGGTATACGAGCATCGGATCCAAAGACAGATGAATCCATTAAACTTGACACTTCTACTTTTGGGGACCACTGAATTGAATGCCGGATCCTAAGTTCATGGCATTGTCCTCTTCTCTATCATAAGGGAGTGTGGGAGCTAGGTTAATGCCTTGGTCTTGATCCATTTCCCTGAGCCGTCTCTCAAGATTCTTGTTTGTGCTCATCAGGAGTTGGATGTTTTTATTTTGCTCCTCCCGAAAGGAGCTCCATTCAGCTTGGATATCATTCGAGTGTGAGGGGCTTTGAGAGTTTTGAAAGTTCTGTGGGAAAGATTGGCTAGACTGACTTTGAAACATAGGATCGGGACTGTTCTGATTGAACCATTGATTTTGATTGGAAAAATTGATATTTTGGTTCTGACTGAAGTTCGGGTTTTGATAGAAATTGGATTCGAGAATGAAACCACAGTTCACAGCTGCTTTGGCGGAGAACGATTAGTAAATCTCTCGACATCTGCTGGCCCACGAGAAGCATTTACTTGCGTTCTGTCCACTCATTGACAAACGAAGCAAAGCGATGTCCCACATTGTCACAATTTTGACATGTGACTAGATTAAAATTTCCACGATTATGGGCAAGTGTTAACTTGATACGCAGCAGGGAAAGAAAATGACACCGCCAACAAAGATGGCGGTCGACAACATCTTCCACGAGCGAGTAACTTGTGAGTTCGTGGAAAAGACGGGTCCGATTCATAGGATTAGCGACATTTGAAGAGCTGCCATCTGCTGTTTTAGCATGGCGTTCTGATCTTGCATAATCCCAGTTGATGACATTTTTTTGTTTTTTTATTTTTTATATTTTTTTTGAAAAGAAACAGAAAAAGAAAAAGAAACCTACCTACGAAAAATTTAAAACAGAAAACAAGAAAACAATAAAAGGGAGAAAAACGTGTTGAAATCTTCTGAGCCCAAAATAGAAGGGAAAACAGCAGATTTTGACCTTGAAAACGTTGTCGAACGGCCTCCGGCTATTTACAATGTCGTCGGCGTCGGAACGAGCTTTCCGAATTGGGGTCCTGCGCGCCAAACGGACACTCGAGCCGAAAGTTACGGCCAAAATACTACCATGTGCCCTAACGATCCCTTTTATCCCAACTTATAACAGAAAATCAGAAAAATTAATAAACTAGACAACCGTACCGATTCCCCGGCAACGGCGCCAAAAACTTGTCTCGGATTTTATCTAAGCAAAACAAACAAGTAATAAAAATAATCCGGTTTACCCCAAGTGCAGGGATCGTAGTATAGAGGTTAATACCGGAGTCGAATCACAGGGAATCGAGGTTGTTTATCTAGTTTATTAATTCTTCTAAAATTTGTCACGACTAAAATAACACAAAATGAACTAAAACGCAAACGAAGAAACAATAAATCGATGAGGGGTTGTCAATCCAAAGCCATGAAATATGATTACGAACCTAAAATAACTAATTCTATTCTATAAACTAAAACGAAAATAAAATTCTAAGCTAGCAACGAAGAACAAGGCACAATGATTCTTTCAATTAAGTTAACGAGGAACAAGCAATGATCCACCTATCTCGCAACTCTCAATTTCTACTCTAGATCATTTAGTGAAGATTTAATAAAGATGTGGTTCACCTATCAAATGTATGAATTCCTACTCTCGTAGATAATTCGCCTATTAATCTTTCATCTCTCGATCTTAAAGATTAACGCTTCCATAACAAAGGTGTAAGATTTCTCAATCTAGCAACCTAGAAATTTAACCTAGCAACTCTCGTTATTTTTAGGTTAAAAATCCCATCTTTACTATGGTGATCTAAGTCTAACAACGATTTTCATCAAACGTTAAACATCACAAAGCAACCATCTCTCGATATAAATTGCATAACAAATAAACACATAATAAAGAAACAAACTTTAATTAAAACTCACAAAGCATCCAAGAATCGAAATCAAGTTGTTGCAGAGATTGGCTTCACACGCTTGTTCAAATCGCTTAGCCTTTATTCATCGTTTATATACAAATACTATAAGTAAAAAGTAAAAGAAAAGATGTTTAAAGTAGGGGAAAAACTCAGAAAAGTCGCCCCCCAAGGTGCCTGGGGCGGCCAGGGATCGAATTGTGGTTATTTAGGGTTGAGAAAAACGCAGCTATTTATAGATTTTGAAGATGGTTTAGGCTGAGGGCGGTGCTTGGGCGCCCGTCCAAGGATTCTCGCTGCGCCGATTTAAAGGGTGAACGCCTGCCTCTGATTGTCGGACACCCGCCCACTGTGGCCGATTTTCTTCGAGTCGAGCCGAGCTGGACCAGACGCCCGTCCTATTACTTTTTGGACGCTCGTTCACCAAATATCTGTCAATCCTAAATCAACTTCTCCTCCAGGACGCTTGATCCACTTCTTACAGGACGCCATCCACCGGGCGGACCTCAAACGTCGTCGGACTTGTAAAGCTTCATTCTACCTTCGACTTGCATCTCCTTCCTTCCATTTAATCTTCAATCAAACATCTTTTCAGCTCATTCCTTTCCATGTAAATGTACCTACAAGGTAATAGAAACGTGCAAAATGTAGAACCATATATATTGATGAAAAATCACTAATAAAATCACGTAATAAGCTCGATTTTGCATTTAAACCAATTTCATATGCATTCTCTCAATAAATCCTTTAAACACTTACTTTTCTATAAAAAGTAATAAAACACGAAGGAAATTGCTACGAAATAATATCATATATATCGTAAAAATCACCGTTAACAGGTAGTTGATGAGAGTCAAAATGGCTATCATTTACTATGTGATTATAACCTGTTTATAACTCGTTTTATATGTTTTCAGATACATTTCTTTGTGTTTTGATGTATTTTACACCATGGTTTGTATTTACGAGACCTAGGACGTAATGTTGGGAAAGTTCGATGTTTTAGGAGTTTTGATACATTCTCGGTCACCCTAGTGTCCTATAGAGGTTACGTGCGGTATTTTTTGTGATTATTTACTGGAATTAGGTGTTCTGGATGTTCGGAAGGCGAGTTACGAGGGTAGGAGCGTGTGCCCGAAGCTTAAACGTTCAAATGGATCAAAACTCGTCGGTTTTGTAACCCTACCTTCACTTGATCTGAATTTTTGTCCAACTTACACACAGTGTCTGGGCTTATCGTCTTCATGAAAGTTGTAGACAATTCCATTATATTTCCAACTCATTTGGAATCACATGATTTTGAGATCGACACACAAAGTTATAGTTGATTTACTGAAGACGTGTCACTGCCCAAACACTCTGTTTTTGTAGGCGGCAGCCTACAAATTGATAGGCAGCCGCCTATGGTGTAATTTTCACTTTCTCCAGCCGCCTAGGGTCAAAAAACCAGAGGTCATCGTCCCCTTCACCCCTTTCTGCATATTTCAATTTTTGTTCTTAGTTTAGCTTAGTTTTTGTAAATAATTAGTTTAGATTAAGTTTGTATTGTGTAATTCGAAGATCGGTGCTACTGGCTATTACAATTTTAATTTGAATTTCATTTTTCTTCTGGTTTTCTTCAACTCCATCTTTTGTTAATATCGATTTATTTCTTTCGATCTTGATTCTTGTTACGTTTATTGTGATTTCTTGTATTGTGTTAATAATAATGAGTAGGTAATCCGTTTTAAAGCCGAGTAATGTGAAAATCTCCAAAATCGAACCCTAGATTGTTCGTGTGGTGTTCTTGATGTTTGATTTGGTGATTCTCGATATGTTTGTAGTTCTAGAACTTGTGATTGATCACGTTTATTGAATTGTCCATTTGATAATCATATTACACATATCGTCTTTATATATGTATTTTGTGAGAGGGTACGGGAATTGGGGTTCTAGGATCACCCTCTGAAACCGACTGAGTTGTTTAGATTCGGTTTCATATGTGAGCTTCTTATCAACTTGTTGAGCGTTTCATTGATCATAGACCGGGTTAGGTCAGTTAAATCCGGTCAGCTGACTGTTGAACCTGACATAAGAGGGTAGATTATTGACACAATGTCTATTTTCGTAATTAGGAAATGACACCCTTCGAGTGACATCGAGAATGTTTAGGTAGGTCAAGAACTCTTTCGGATTTAGCTAGGGTTGGTGAGTATTAGATTAGATCATAGCTCGGCTATATATTTTTTTCCCATAGTTTAAACTCTTTTATTTTGTGTATATTTAGTTTGTAAAACCAATAATCTGACAAATCACCATGTCTTGAAGTTAACCAGATTCCCTGTGGGATACGACCTTGCCCGCCATTTATAGTACAACCGACTTTGTACCCTGCCGGTTAGAGTTGACTATGCTGTAAAACGGCCATCACCAATAGTGAATTAATTATGTTTAGTCAAATTAACCACGATTTCATACATATTATTTCCATAAAGCACATGAATTCGCCGTAAATTGATGCAAAAATATGGTATAAAATTTACCGTCGTTAATCCAAAACAGTAGCACGGTGTGAAAGGAGTTGCCATAGTGTTTGCTCTAAGAGGCCAGGAAAGAGAGTTCAAGCTCGGCTCTCAACCATCGGCCATATGGGTCCGTGGCGTATAAGTTAAACATGGATAGTTGCCACATGCCAGACTACTATTTAGCTCACACCACCATACAAAACCAAATAAGTCAACCCAATAGTGAATTAATCACGTTTAGCCATATTAACCATGATTTCATACATATTTTTTGCCATAAAGCACACGAATTCGGGGTAAATTGTTGCTAAAATATGGTATAAAATTAACCGTCGTTAATCCAAAATAGTATCACGGTGTGAAAGGAGCTGCCATAGTGTTTGCTCTAACAGGCCGGGAAGAGAGTTTAAGCTCGACTCTCAACCATCGGCCATATGGGTCCCTGGCCTATAACTTAAACATGGATAGCTTCTACGTGTCAGGGTACTATTTAGCTCACATCACCATACAAAGTAATAGATAAAATTACTTTTATATCGAATCCTTTTAGATATACTTATAGAGAAGTTAATACATGAAATTTTATTGTATATTTTATCGAAACGAAATTATCACATTCAATGGACATATGTATAACTCACACTGCATCTGGTAGGATTTGAACCCAGAATATCATGGTTCTAAGGCCTCAACTTAACAACTTGGGTGCCATGACATTGTATTATATGACAAGTTCATAAGTTGGAACGATGGTGACATGTTAAAACACAGATGAGGAACTTGCAGTTTAAGAAAGATAAAAAAATATCAATGCAAAACATAAAGTATGGTGGAAATTGAGAAAACACAGAAACAAAGAGAACACAGTGATTTAACGTGGTTTCCGGCGTTGTGCCGACTACTCCACAAATTTACAAGGATTTTCACACACTCTGCATTGATTAAAATATTGGTATTTATAGGCACGATTTCCTAACCCTAACCGCCATAAGATCTTTGTCGGAATTGTCATAAATACCCAGATGTAGACCCCAACTCCAACTGTTATCCACCAAATGAAACTCAGCTTCAAAACTGACTTTCCCAGACTTGTAACCAACTGCTCAGATGTGGAACTCAGATGTACTTAGCAATAACTCGGCTGACAAAACTGAAAGCTGACTTTAGAAGAAACTCAGTTTTCCTTCACCACAACTAAATTTCATATAACTGAATACTCTTACTAAGCTGACCATCATTCTTAGCTCAGTTTCACAGATTAGTTCCACCAATTTATAAATCAGTTTAGAGATCAAGTCACTTAACTGAAAAATCTCCACCTTGACTTGAACTCTCATTCACAGTCAACCAGATTGCACAATCAGATGTACTTGTCCCAGATGCATTTGTCAATGCCAAGATATACTTGTACCAGAATTCTCCACATAATCCACTCAGCTGATCTACCGTCAGCTGAGTATCAAGTTTCTAGTTTATAAGCTTTGAATATTCAGCAAGTCCAGACACAAGCGAGATTATCCTTGGTGCCGATCTTCTTCACTACAACCCTCTACTCATTTCTCAGAAAATGATACCTCACATCAATATGCTTGGTTCTCTCATGATGAACCTGATCCTTAGCTAGACAAATTGCACTCAAACTGTCATAATAAATTTCAGCTTGACCTTGATGTAGCCCCAAATCACTGACTAGCCTCTTCAACTAGATACCCTCCTTAACTGCTTCAGTAAGAGCCATATATTCAGCCTCAGTAGTTGATAAAGCCATGGTGGCCTGAAGAGTTCCTTTCTAGCTGACAACTGAATTCCTCAATGTGAAAACATAACCAGTCATTGATTTTCTGCTTTCCACATCACCTGCATAATCAGCATCACAGTATCCTGTGATCAGTTCTTGAATATCACCTCCATAAATGAGACCAACACCATGTTGGAAGTAGCGCCCAAAAGACAATTTTATGTAATTGTTTTTATAATTAATAAATGACAGATTTATTTTATCTTATTATTTGTTTTGTGCTTATATGTAATACACCGCTGAAAACTCCAAGTCGTATCATATGTAGCCATATAACTTAGTGTGTGTCACACGTGAGGATTAAGTTTATGGTGATACAATTGAACAATTAGTCCGTGGTGAACTTAATCAACGTATGGGGTCTATTGATTAAACCACCACTAATGCGCCCAGAACACTTTGATCGCCTTATCCAGACCGTCGGCATTGGTTGTCTAAGTGGGGCATTTATATATGATGAGAGTCATATAGGGCTGGACCGATTTAGTCTGAATTTCTCAAATAATTCCGTGATTGAGAAATCTTATTAAACCACAAGATGATCATATATGGATTAACCTTAATCCTGAAGTTATTACAGACTCCTGCTTGTTTCAAGATAGGCTTTGATGTGTTCGTTAAGGATCGCTAAGAGGCACGGTCCGAATCACTTTCATGTTCGCACTATTCTGGGATGAGTGAGAAGTGTGTGTCTCACAGATATGGAATCCATTCTTTCCTGCGGGAAGTAGACAGACAATCCCCTTATTTTTAATACTAGAAACTGATCGATCCGCGGAGTTCATAATGGTTATGAACTAATTGATCATTAGTGAGTTAATGGTAAATAAGGATAATATGTAATGAAGAATGTTTACGGAAACAATCCCGCTTCGTTACGGATAGTCTATGGAGGGTTAGTCTGTATGTAAATATTATATCAATGGACACTTATTGACTCGACTTTCTGAGAATAAGTTATATCTATAATCGATAGAGTTCAGTTTCAGATTTATGGTGGCGTAATTCCGGAATTAATAAGTTGAGTAGAAGTGTTCTGTTCAATGAATATTTTATTCAATTTATTATAGCTACTGGTTATAGGTCCATGGTCCCTGGGTTGGCTCCTAACACGCTAGTGTTTTCTCGTTTTGTGGAACCTCAAGAATAAATTTAATAGTTAGTCTATTTAAGAATATGCAATATTATTTATTTGGTAAATAATATGTAAAATAGAAAAGACATTTTCTATTAAAATTAATGGCTAAAGGTGGCGCCATATTTGTGATAAAATTAGGAAAAGAAATTTTCCTAGATTATGTCACATGTGTAATTAATTAATTATTTATTTGTTGGATAATTAATGAAAAAGAGATAAGAGATTGATTTTGGGAATTATCTCTTATTCTATGGAAAATATTTCTCCTTATAGGAATAGGTAATTGTGGTGTGAAAAGATAACTCTCTCTTGACTAGTTATTTTCCTATATAAATAGAGTTCCTCCCAACACAATTTACTTTACAATTTGCGCCACATTAACCAAATAGAAGAGAAAAATTAGTTTCTTGTTCTAGTCATTAAGAGAAGAAAAACCTAAAAACCTAGGATTTTTCTTGGGCATATTCGAGGAGGTTATACGGTGAGAATCGACGTCCACCAGTCGTCGCTAGGAGATACAATCCGGAAGACTGCGGCTTCTCCCCTTTGGTCGACTGCATTCCCTTCTCCTTTTGGGTAAATCTTTAACCTTCTTATAGTTACGTTAATTATTTATGTGGATCATATCGTGGTAAAATCGCATGCGAATTTATTCGTAGCTTCCGCTGTGCATGATCGATTGTCTCGATCGGTGCTGTGAATCAGAACTGACGATCCAATTATGGATCGGATCCGGATTCGAGTTTCTGTATATACAACATGTGGTATCGGAGCCAGGTTAAAGCGATTTTGCGATCTTGATTGCATAATTAATTAATAAGGAGTGGAATTGAATAAATATTGCATCTTTTATATGTTTATTATATATATGCGTGGTTGAATGTTTATGGTTGACGAGATGGATTGAGGTTGGTACTTATTTACCGTTAGATCTATTGTAAACCCAATTTTTCAGGGTATAGGAATTTATATAATTTATTTGTTGTAATTTAATTTTCTAGTAATTAAAATTATTTAAATTCCGGCGGCTCTGTTACTATTTATTTAAAATCGTGGCTTTTGTTCAACAAATAACTTGGCGGTGCAACGGTTGTGGACCAGAATTATATATCAGGAGGTCATGGGATCGAATCCCTTTAGACCTGGTTTTATTCAAATTTTTTCTTCAGAAATACGCAGCCTTGGAGAAAAAGGAAAAAATGGTGTAGCATGTCCCTTCAGACCGGGTTTTATTCAAATTTTTTTCTTCGGAAATACGCAGCCTTGGAGAAAAAGGAAAAAATGGTGTAGCAGGTCCCTTCAGACCGGGTTTTATTCAATTTTTTTTTTCAGAAATACGCAGCCTTGGAGAAAAAGGAAAAAATGGTGCAGCAGGCGGATTCAAACCCGGGCTGCAGCAGTGCCACAATGGAGAAAAGACAGCATCGTGCCAACTCGGCTAGGAGGTGTTTTGTTACAAGAATGGGGCGCAAAATTAAAATACGGAGTGGCGGCAGATTAATTAAAAATTAGTAAATCCTCTAAACATAGGGTTTATTTCTTTATTTGATTTTAAATTTATAGATTAGATACGGGGTACCAACGGTCCATCTTAGTTGTTTATTTTTAGCATTTATTTTCTTGAAAGATTATTTATGTGATATAACCATGTCATACCATGCATCGTATTCATGAATTCCACTCTTAGCATATGAATACATGTAGAAAATTAATTTTGGCATTAATTAGACATGTATGAAAACGATAATTAATTTAGATTAATAATAAATTAAATTAATTAAAGGAAACATAATTTTATCGCGTTATAAAATTCACATGATAAACTTAATTTGAGATTATGAATCCTTCGGGGTTTTGATTATGTAGTGACTACATAAATTAGAATTAAGATAATCAAGAATTGGAAAATCATGAAAACTTGGACACCGACTAGATAGTATTTGGAACCAATAAGTTGGTGGTTGTTTTTCCTTGATTTATTGTTTTCCGATTTATTGGAAAATTCTATAATCCTAAAACTTTTATCAAGACAAATTAGGATCATAAAATTCACATGTAGTGTCTACACAAAGGAATTTTAATCCATAAAAATTGGAGGATCATGGATATAGTGACACTAGTTAGACGGTATTTGGAACCGATGAAAAAGTGGGAGGATTAATTTAAATATTCACGATTTATTGTTTTTCGGATTGTAAATAAATTCTGAAAATCCTAATAAGACTACCTAATTTTCGAAATAATGAGTGGGAGCGGGGAAGGTGACAACTAACCCCACGGCCTCTACTGTTGACACAAGCACGTGAGAGAATGGTGACGCCTCGTGTAGCTTTGATTTCGGCCCCCTACGGATGGCCTTCACCGCTATCAAAATTCAAGGATTGGTTTCCGAAAGGATAGGATTTTGAGTACTCGTCGGGTCACTGACCTACCCTACGGCGACATACTCGGGGTGTACTTAAAAATCTGAAACAAAAGGTCACACTTACAAGGATATTTTAGGAAATATCTTGGTTGAAAAAGGAAGGTAATCAACAATTAAATAGGAGATGTTCGATTCTTAAATGGTTGAATTGTTGAGAGAGATTGTCTCAATTTAATCATCACCTCTTTGACCTACCCTACGGTGGCACTGAGGTGTGAGATTAAATCCTTGGAATGGTAGGATAAACTGCATGCATGACATCATGTTTATAATTCCTAAAATTATTATATGTTGTGGTGTATGATTTGATTTATATTTCTGTCATAATTTATTTTTCCAACTACATATCATCTCAAGGTGACTAGACTGCTTAAGTAATTAAAATTGACTGATGATGACTTCGTAAAAGTGGAAAAGTAACAAGAATGTTGAATTTGTTAATCGAGAATGCAGTTAATTTTTGGTTGAGGATTCTCCTCTTTAGACTTCAAACTTAAGTGACAAGAAAGTCATTGATGTCACTTGTGTTGAACGAGAGACAAAAAAAATTAGTTCAAAAGATGACAAGAATGGTTTGACATCAATCTCACTGGACATCACACAGTTCGCGAGTAGTGTCTACTCAAATGAACTGCTATTTCACGGCCATTTCCTTTAAAGAATGCCAAGAATAGGAAGGCGAATGCCTACAAGTGTAAGTCATCTAAACTAAATAAGTTAATGGCTAAACCGAAATATTAATAAAAGAAAGTAAAGGATAAGGAAAGTGATTTCAGATGAATCCTTAGAAAATTTCTTAACCGAGTAACTTGACTCAGAAGCTAAAGTTCTTTTGTAAGAACAAGGTAGCTGGCCATTCATGATGAAGAATAGACAACGGGCAGTTATTTCGGCTAAAATAGTGGGAGTGATATAAGGAAACAAATTTCAGATTTTAATCCTTGAATATCGCAGAAATTTAATTTCTGTTTTCAGATTTGTTGGAACGAATGGATTCATTTTCAAATCGATAATATAGTTGCCTTAAAGAAAGTGAATATGATATTTGTATACGATTTTGAGACTCGGACTTTTGTCTGATAAAGTCAGAACCACTAAGTAATGCTGAAAAATGTATATGTAACACATCATAAGCTATTAAGACAAATGGTTTCCGTATTAAGATAAACAATTCTTCAGCATCTATTAATTAGAGCATATATCCTAAAGATAAGATTTGACGACTGGCTAAGGGTGATTCCTATTTTCCAGTCTAAGAACACTATCTCAAAGGAAGCTAAGGGTGATTCCAATTTTCCAGTCTAAGAACACTATCTCAAAGGAAAAATGACTAAGTAACCTTTCAATTAGGAAAAGGTAATAGAGCTGAAGAAGTATCACAACTTGTTCATATTGACCTTCAGGGTCTTATGAAGGATACAAGCTAGTGGGAGCTTTTGAGTAATAGACATTTTGTCTAATGACTACTCGAAACGCCGATTAGTTTATCTAAATATTTGGAGGAATCTCTGATATTACCAGAGAAACGAGTATTCCATGCTCAGATATAGGCTATAAAATAGTATTTGGAACTGATGCTTGGCATACCTCTGAGTGAAACGATATCACTGAAAGGATAAATCATGTATTGCCTTGTATAGTTATTAATATGCTACATTACACTGCTTAACTCTAAGATATTGGTTGTGAAATAACGGTTTACATTATTATGTAATACCTAGAAGTCTACCTAGAAGATGCTTATGAATATGTGGATAAGGAGTGAATAACATTTACCTGCTTCCGTAAATAGAGGCATTTAGAACTAGTGCTTGAAGGTAGGACTGGAGATTTTGCATACACGTTTAGATGGTGACTGTTCGTGAAATATCTTAATACAATGAGTAAAGGTTGGTTATAAGATTCTCAAGATCGGATAGTGACGGTTACACTGTTACGTCATTTCTAAAAGAATGTTTAATTAACAACCTTAGACCTTGAAGTAAAGTTACTCAATGAGTTACTATCTGCTTTAATCAGACCGCATCCAACATTGGTTGTTGGGGATAACGCTGATAATACTACTGAACCAGATCAGAATATCAATTCACCCAAATTAAGTGGGAGTATGGTTTAATCATGGACCTGCTGTGATTATGTAGTCTCTACAGTCTGCTTGGGGTGATTGATCACCTATGGTCTTTTTGGAAGGGCTGTATAGAATTCTGACAATAGGAGGTTAGTTTAAAGCCATATACCTGTAAATGGAGTTTTGGTACTCCAGTTCTGTTCACAATCTTGTAGAACCACCTGAGTGTCTCAGGCCCACTGGGAGTAATTGTATCTACGTGAAAAGGAGTCGGATGATTGAGAAAGTTTACTTTCTAAGCAAAGCCAAGTGGTCTAGGGGTAATTCCCTGAGAAGTAGATAGTTCAAAAAGGTGATGCCTGAAACTTTCACCACACTCACTTGCTTGACTCCATGAAAGCAGAAAGATTACCAGGGGGTGATGCCCTGAAACTTTCTTGTCCAACAACGGAGCTTGAATTCATTCGGAATAGAAGGGCTTTTGCTTAAAGCCAATGGCAGATTGACTGCCTATGCTTATATCCATTGGTGGGTTAAAGCAACCTCTAGGTCATTAAAAGTCACATGTTTGAAATGTGTGGGCTTGACCAGAATGTTGATGAGTCTTTTATAGACCAGAGAATCAATATTGGTAAAGAGTAGACGTTAGTATTAATGAAATGTGACACTGCAACAGTTGTAAGCAACATGAGTGTGTTAACTGAAGTCAGAAAGTGACGAGCCAAAGCTTCTCTGAATTAGAGAAGTGGACTATATTCATAGAAATCGATTCGGTCGAATTCATGAGAACAAGTTGTTGGCAATATCCCATGCATCTTATTGATTAAGATGATAATGCATTTTCGTATCAAATATTCAACAAGATGTTTCCTACCCAACCCCTCACAGAATAATTCTCTTAGTCTTCGGATATAGAGAAAATAGGATAGATTCTCTTTTGGATAGAGAAAGTCATGTTATTAAAAGTCAATAATAGTCGAATCTTGGATTCGGACGTTGAGTAGCAGTATAGTGCATCCTCGATACCTTCGGAGAACGAGGAGTAATATGCGTGTATATTCGGGTACAAACCTGAGTATTGATTACACTGTTCTGACTTTAAGTCAGATTAAGGATGATCGTTAATTGATCTCAGGCCCAGTGTTTACGCATTCAGCACTGCCAGTTTGACTCTGCTAGTCGAATACATAGCAGCTTTCGGAGCAGCTAAAGAGGCAGTATGGCTTGAGAAGTTCTTTGTAGGATCGGGAAGTGATTCTAGGTCTGGATGAGCCGATACCATTTTACTGTGAAAACAGATGATAGGTAACTCATGCAAATGCTCTCGCAGTCACAAAAGGTCAAAAGCATATTGAGAGAGTACCACCTGATCAGACAGACCGTGCAGAGAGGCGACGTTTTGGTCCTAAAAGATCGCCTCGAACCGACAATCTAGCTGATCAGTTTACCAAGTTGTGTGGCATCTAATGTCACTGATTAGCGCTTAGCGGGTATGAAATTGGGAGATATGCCTCATCTGCTATAGAGCAAGTGGGAGAATGTTGTGGATAGAACGAATAAGGGCATGGTGCTCTAAAAACAATTGTTGCTTGTCTTTACGGGCAAGTGGGAGATTGCTGGCTGTAGTGCCCGAAAGATAATTGTTGCTTGTCTATACGGGCAAGTGGGAGATTGTTGGAAGTAGCGCCCTAAAGACAATTTTATGTAATTGTTTTTATAGTTAATAAATAATAGATTTATTTCATCTTATTATTTGCTTTGTGCTTATATGTAATACACCGCTGAAAACCCCAAGTCGTATCATATGTAGCCATATAACTTAGTGTGTGTCACACGTGAGAATTAACTTTATGGTGAGACAATTGAACTATTAGTCCGTGGTGAACATAATCAAAGTATGAGGTCTATTGATTAAAGCACCATTAATGCGCGCAGAACACTTTATGGTGTGGCCGTCTTATCTGGACCGTCGAAATTGGTTGACTAAGTGGGGCATTTATATATGATGAGAGCCATATAGGAATGGACTAATTTAGTCTAAATTTCTCATATAATTCAGTGATTGAGAAATCTTATTAAATCACAAGATGATCATATATGGATTAACCTTAATCCTGAAGTGATTACAGACTCCTACTAGTTTCAAGATAGGGTTTGATGTGTGCGTTAAGGATCGGTAAGAGGCACGGTCCGAATCACTTTCACGTTGGCACTATTCTGGGATGAGTAAGAAGTGTGTGTCTCACAGATATGAAATCCATTCCTTCCTGTAGGAAGAAGAAAGACAATCCCCTTATTTGTTAGTTCTAGAAACTGATCGATCTGCGGAGTTCATATTGGTTATGAACTAATTGATCACTGGTGGGTGATCGAGACTTTCTAGGTGGCCAATCTAACTGGCAGTGTACCGGGTCAATTGTAGTCTAGTAAGTGGTCAAGGTCGTATCCACGAGGATTGTGAGGTTGAACACCGAAAAGCTATTATTATTTTGATCTAAGTCGCAACAATACATGAAAGTAAATTTATCTAAAATCTACTACTACAAAGGTGATAAAATGATAAAAGGCCTAACCTAGACAATGCATTGATCAAGTATATCTCTACTAGTGTCATGGGAATTAACTACCTACCAACCTTCCATTAGTGTTCAAATGTGTGTTAAGGGTGCACTCCTAAGCTAGTAGTTTCCCCTCATATGAGTGAATGAAACTACTCTATGTCTCCTCCTTGGTCTAAGAACCCTAGACCTAATGATTCAACATGATTAAGATTTTGAATGCAATGACAATGACAAAAACACCCGGATAAGAAATCGAATTCCAATTAAGGTCTATTTTACCTTCCGGTTTCCCTATTCCTTCTCCCACACCTAATATCTCCTTCGGTATCAACTAAGTGTGTGTGTGTGTGGTAGTGCTAGGTGATCAATCCAACACCAAAAAGCAATAAAGTGAAAATAGGAAAAGATTCATCACAATTGAAACTAACAACATAAACAATCATTCCCAATCAACATAATAAAGATTAATAACTATCACAACAACATCATCTTGGCTAGTTACAAATTTAGATACTCATTACTACAATTACTAACATGTTGAAATTAGTATTCATATCAATAAGATTAACAAAACAAAAAAAAAACTAAAATGTTACCAATTACAACTGTTGAATTTGCAAGAAGAACACTTGCAGTCTTCTTCTTAGAGCATCCATGGAGATTGCTTGATCAAGATGTTGAGCTCATTCCAATAAAAACTCCAACCGATTGAGCTAGCATTCGATTACAACGATAAGATCGCAAAAGGGAGTTTGTATCCATCTCCGGAGAGCTTCGATGGAGGTTGAACCAAGTGTTTGATTTCTTCCCCCAATCAAATTACCCAAAAGACTAAGATAAGCACTCTAGAATTAATTTTGTGATGAAAATAGCTAATATAAAATCTAATTTTTGGCTCTAGAAGCCATGGATGATGGTGCCTTCAAGGAGAAGATGAGCTCTCCTCCCCCTTTATTTTTTTCTCCGTTCATATATATATATATATACACACACCCAACTCTCTGAACATGAATAGTAAACAAAATGCTGAATTGGTACATTCCCGGTTTAAACCTGTATTTTCCCGGTCTAAGCCGGGTCACATCAGTTTGTTGGATGTCATGTTCTCATTAAATTGCCAATATTTGTCCGATCTTACAGAGTCCTTGATATGCAGGCTTAGGCCGGTAATTTCCGGTCTGAGCCGGGTCACATCATCGCAAAATTGTTAATTATATTTCCGTATCCGTCGATCTTTAAGTCACGATTCCAAGGTTTCACCATGTGTCGTCACTCGGGGTCTTGGTAAACCTATAATCCTGCAATAAATCACAAAAATACCAAGTGTAAACCCGACATGATGCTCCGGTTATTAAACCGGTACAAAACCTATCAAAATATGATATTTGATATAATAATTACTATCTACACATTTGGATGAAAATAAAAAATTATGACTTGAATTGGTACAATAATGCTCAAAGTGGTATCAGAAATTGGGTAAAATGTCATAATAATGAGCGACAATTTGTCTCTCATCACAACTCCCCACTTAGCTTTTGGTCATCCTCGAGCAAAAAAAACGATAAAACAAAATGAATGAGGGACAAATGCATGAAGATATAAGATGTAAGGGACAACCGGACGATGCAACCATTCGATCCATAACCACACGTTAACCTTCATATAAGTGTATAACAGAGTGTGTGTGTGTGTGAATGGTCCTCAAATTTGTTACCAAGTAACCAATTATGAAATCATGCATGCAAGACTTGTACAATGAAATCCATAGGCTTAAGAATGATACCAATCTCCACTAATCGAGGCATTCGGAGTCAAGAAGATAGGTCGGGTAGGACTTGCAGGCTTGTAACGTTAGGCCCGGGTAGTTGGCTATGAGAAGGGTAAAAAGGATATATCAAAGAGAACAAGCAGGATAGCAAGCCTTTACACCTTCACTTCCAAAAATGTCGAATTGGTATATCTTCTTCTTCTTTTGCATAAATCGTCGATGTGGCCTCCTTAACAAAGAACAAAAGAGATAAGAAACACCGCTTCAAATCAACACAATTTCCTAAAGCTTGAGTTACTTGACATCGATAAACTAGTCTTTAAAATGGCTCTTCTTGACTAACCATTTATTGAACTTTATTTACAATTTTTAATGAACTTCATTTCTTTTTCTTTTTTTTTTTGTTGCTGAAACATATATACACCAATGGACTCCGAACTTGATCGATATCATCTCAACTTGTGCCATTTAGTGTCATCCAACTCTCAACACAACTTCTAATGTAATCACCACAACAATACATATAAAATTTCTTAACTTGGCGGGACACCAAGGGAATGTATACCAAAATTAGGCTAAGGTTCGGATTATAAAAATGCTAATCATGAATGGCTAGTTTCAAGTGGGGACTCACCATTCTACAAAGGCTGAGATGGGGACAGGTGGAAAATATGTTCGGGAAGGCCATTTGGCTATAGGCGAGTCAAAGAAATGCCATAACCGTCATCCCTAACTTTGATTCCAAACACCTTTCTATTTCACCTCGAAAGGATATCAAGCCTAAATTCTAGTTGCTATGGAAGCGTGCTTACATGATATCATACAAAAGCTGCATGTTAACAAAAGATTGAGACTATATGTGCACAAGGAATTCATGTTAAACAAATAGATTTGGGGTTAAAATGCACTTACGGTTCACATTGGTTATACACATCCAAATTGATCATTACATATTCAAATCCATGAAATGTATGCCTTGTACAGTTTATTTTAATCAACTAGAAAATGCTTGAAAAAGATCGAAAACTAAGGGATTTTCTGATACAAAAATAAGCACTAATGCCATTGCTAGACCAACCATGACTCCACTCCCCACTTACGAACTTGCATTGTCCCCAATGTAAAGTGAGGGTAAAGAACTGGTTGGGAAAGCAATGGTGCACCAAAACAAGTCAAAACAAATACCGGGATGCTATAAAAGGGTGGGTGGGTGGGTATGAACAAGAAAAAAAACCAATGAAATGACAATCAATCCCAAGTACGAGCAATGTATCAACCAAAATGTAGAGACAAAAAGATCATTGGCTACACCCGGCCTTACAAAAGAGCAAAAAAATATTATACCAAACTTTTACGGGCTGCCTCCCGGTAGCGCTTTTGTTTAACGTCGTTTGCTCGACGTGATTACACGGTAGAAGTGATGGAAATTATACAGATCATCGTGAAAGATACCACTGACAATTACTCATATAAGCATGTAGCAAATAGGCACAAAAGCCAACCAAAAGATAATTCTTACGGAATAATAATAAATATAGTACCCGTAGTTGCGAAATTTATAGTCTATAGCTAAACTATGCATGGCATATTTCTTTAATGCACGGGTGGTGGGTCATCCAGCGCACACCGTGCATCCGTCTTTTTTTATCAATACGGTCTCCAACATAATGTGAGCGAATGCCACCAATCCCTACGGTTCTTGACCTCTTCCTTTGATTTCCGAGCTTTTGGTTTGTGAGTTTTCACATTATCATTCACGCCTTCTTCAACTACTGTGTGTTAGTATGATCCACAACAAGGGGACACAAAGTGTCCACAAAAGGACAAGATTTCGAGTGTAGTGCTTGGATATTTCAATGAAGTGTAGATTTTGAAGAAAACGCGCTCATCGTTCACTCCCAAACTAAGCTCTCCCTTACGAACATCGATTACAGCTTCCACCGTTGCTAAAAATGGTCTACCGAGGATAAGGGGTGTAGTGTACCCTTCCTCCATATCCATAACAACAAAATCGACGGGGAAGTAAAATTTATCGACCTTCACTGGTACATCCTCAATGACTCCCATTGGGCGTTTTATGGATCTATCCGCAAGTTGGATAGTCATCTCCGTACGCTTAAGCTTGCATATGCCAAGTTTCATGAAATCATTGCAGGACATGAGGTTTATGCTCGCACCGAGATCACATAGTGCCTTCTCAAACAAAAATTCCCCAATCTCACATGGGATAGTAAAACTCCCGGGGTCTTTAAGTTTAGGAAGAAGCTTGTGTTGAAGCACGGCGGAACACTCCTCACTTAGACACACCATCTCATATTCTTCCAACCGTTTTTTTGGGATAGTATGTCTTTAAGAAACTTACAATACGCCGGCATATTCGTGAGTGCTTCGATGAAAGGGATATTAATGGTTAAGTGCTGAAAAGTGTCAAGAAAACATGCATATTTCTTATCAAACTTCATCTTTTTGATTTCCACTCGAAGGGATAGGGAAGTGATTACCACTATTATAAGTATCAACCGTTACACAATCCCCAGCAACGGCGCCAAAAAGCTTGATCGAGACTTTCTAGGTGTCCAATCTAACTGCCAGTGTACCGGGTCAATTGTAGTCTAGTAAGTGGTCAAGGTCGTATCCACGAGGATTGTGAGGTTGAACACCGAAAGCTATTATTATCTTGATCTAAGTCGCAACAATACATGAAAGTAAATTTATCTAAAATCTACTACTACAAAGGTGATAAAATGATAAAAGGCCTAACCAAGACAATGCATTGATCAAGTATATCTCTACTAGTGTCATGGGAATTAACTACCTACCAACCTTCCATTAGTGTTCAGGTGTGTGTTACCGGTGCACTCCTAAGCTAGTAGTTTCCCCTCATACGAGTGAATGAAACTAATCTATGTCTCATCCTTGGTCCAAGAACCCTAAACCTAATGATTCAACATGATTAAGATTTTGAATTCAATGACAATGACAAAAACACCCGGATAAGAAATCGAATTCCAATTTTAGGTCCATTTTACCTTCCTGTTTCCCTATTCCTTCTCCCACACCTAATATCTCCTTTCGGTCTCAACTAAGTGTGTGTGTGTGTGGTAGTGCTAGGTGATCAATCCAACACCAAAAAGCCGTACAGTGAAAATAGGAAAAAATTCATCACAATTGAAACTAACAACATAAACAATCATTCTCAATCAACATAATAGAGATTAATAACTATCACAACAACATCATCTTGGCTAGTTACAAATTTAGCTACTCATTACTACAATTACTAACATGTTGAAATTAGTATTCATAGCAATAAGATTAACAAAACAAAAATAAAACTAGAATGTTACCCATTACAACCGTTGAATTTGCAAGAAGAAAACTTGCAGTCTTTCTTCTTAGAGCATTCATGGAGATTTCTTGATCAATATGTTGAGCTCATTCCAATCAAAACTCCAACTGATTGAGCTAGCATTCGATTACATCGCTAAGATTGCAAAGGGGAGTTTGTATCCATCTCCGGAGAGCTTCGATGGAGGTTGAACCAAGTGTTTGATTTCTTCCCCCAATCAAATTACCCAAAAGACTAAGATAATCACTCTAGAATTAATTTTGTGATGAAAATAGCTAATATAAAATCTAATTTTTGGCTCTAGAAGTCATGGATGATGGTGCGTTCAAGGAGAAGATGAGCTCTCCTCCCCCTCTGTTTTTTTTCTCTCCGTTCATGTACATATATATATATATATATATATATATATATATATATATATATATATATATACCCAACTATCTAAACATGAATAGTAAACAAAATGCTGAATTGGTACATTCCCGGTTTAAACCGGTATTTTCCCAGTCTAAGCCGGGTCACATCAGTTTGTTGGATGTCATATTCTCATTAAATTGCCAATCTTTGACCGATCTTACAGAATCCTTGATATTCCGGCTTAGGCTGTAATTTTCGGGCCGAGTGGGTCACATCATCGCAAAATTGTTAATTATATTTCCGTATCCGTCGAGCTTTACGTCACGATTCCAAGGTTTCACCATGTGTCGTCACTCGGGGTTTTGGTAAACCTATAATCCTGCAATAAATCACAATAATACCAAGTGTAAACCCGACACGACGCTCTGGTTATTAAACCGGTACAAAACCTATCAAAATATGATATTTTATATGATAATTACTATCTACATATTTGGATGAATCTAAACAATTAATGACTTGAATTGATACAATTATGCTCAAAGTGGTATCAGAAATGGAGTAAAATGTCATAATAATGAGCGACAATTTGTCTCTCATTAGTGGGTTAATGGTAAATAAGGATAAGATGTAATGAAGAAGGTTTACGGAAATATTCCCGCTTCGTTACGGATAGTCTATGGAGGTTTAGTCTATATGTAATGATTATAACAATGGACACTTATTGACTCGACTTTCTGAGAATAAGTTATATCTATAATCGATAGAGTTCAGTTTCGGATTTATGGTGGCATAATTCCGGAATTAATTAGTTGAGTCGAAGTGTTCTATTCGATGAATATTTTATTCAATTTATTGTAGCTGCTGGTTATAGGTCATTGGTCCCCGGGTTGGATCCTAACACGTGAGTGTTTTCTCGTTTTGTGGAGCCTCGAGAATAAATTAAATAGTTAGTCTATTTAATGAATATTCAATATTATTTATTTGGTAAATAATAAGTAAAATAAAAAGGAAAAATTTTCCTAGATTATGTCATATATGTAATTAATTAATTATTTATTTGTCGGATAATTAATGGAAAAGAGATAAGAGATTGATTTTTTGGGAATTATCTCTTATTTTATGGCAAATATCTTTTCCTTATGGGAATAGGAAATTGTGGTGTGAAAATGATAACTCTGTCTTGACTAGTTATTTTCCTATATAAATAGAGTTCCTCCCAACACAATTTACTTTACAATTTGTGCCACATTCACCAAATAGAAGAGAAAAATTAGTTTCTTGTTCTAGTCATTAAGGGAAAAAAAACCTAAAAACCTAGGGTTTTTCTTGGGCATATTCGAGGAGGTTCTACGGCGAGGATCGACGTCCACCAATCATCGCTAGGAGATACAATCCGGAAGACTGTGCTTCTCCCCTTTGGTCGACTGCATTCCCTTCTCCTTTTGGGTAAATCTTTAACCTTCTCATAGTTACGTTAATTATTTATGTGGATCATATCGTGGTAAAATCGCATGAAAATTTATTCGTAGCTTCCGCTGTGCATGATCGAGTGTCTCAATCGGTGCTGTGAATCAGATCAGACGATCCAGTTATGGATCGGATCCGGATTCAGGTTTCTATATATCCAACACATCAACAGTACCTCTGAGGTACATGAACATTCTTTTCACAGATTTCCAGTGTTCATTTCCAGGTTGAGCCATAAACCTGCTGACAACACTGACTTCCTGAGCTAGATCAGGCCTAGTGCACACCATGGCATACAACAGACTGCCAACTGCACTAGCATATGGAACTCTTGACATGTACCCCTTCGCCTCTGCTGACTGTGAAGCAAAAACTGACAAATGAATATTTGATGCCTATGTGTATCTTTTGGCTTCGCAGTTGACATGCCCTTCTAAGAAAAAAACAGTTTCTTCTGACTTCTCTCCCTCCAGATCTCCATCCCTAAAATTTTCTTGGCTTCACCCAAATCGTTCAATTCAAGCTAAGCACTAAGAAGATCTTTCAGATACTGAACATCAGACTTCTTTCTTGCAGCTATCAGCATGTTATCCACATATAACACAAGATAGATGTATGATCAATCTTTCAACTGACTGTTGTAAACACAGAAATCATAATGTAACCCAACTAGATCATGTAACTGTCAAACTTTTTATACCATTGTCTAGGAGCCTGCTTTAGTCCATACAAGGACTTCTTTAACTTGCACACAAAATCTTCCTTTACCAGGAACTTGGAATACTTCTGGTTGAGTCATGTATATCTCTTTATCTACCTCACCATGTTGAAAAGTTATCTTCACATCTAACTGCTCAAGTTGTTGTGCCACCATTTCTAGTAACACTGATTGAAGTATGTCTAACTACTGGTGAGAATATCTCATCAATGTCCACCCCTTCTTTCTGACTGAACCCTCTTGCAACCAAACCTTGAAGATTCATTTGCAAGTAACAACTCTCCTATCAGCTGGATGTTTAACTAGATCCTAAGTCTGATTCTTCAGTAATGACTCAATTTCATCTCCCATGGCAGAAAGGCATTGAGATACTTCAGAACATGTCACTGCTTTCCTATAAGTAGAAGGTTCAAAACCATCCACTTCTTTTGCAACTTGAAGTGCGTATCCAACCATATCATCAAACCCATAACTCTTGGGAGGTGCCCTAACATTGATCTTTTAACTCTGCTGACGCTATACTCCGTTGATTCATGTTCTCAGTTTGACGCTCAACTGACATTTGCTCAGCTACTGCTTGGAGTCAGTTCTGGTTCAACAACCAGATCAGATGAAAACTGACTTGGATCAGTTGATTATTGGATTTCAACTGACTCTACCTTACTGTCAGTTTTCTCAACTTCAGTACTTGTTTCAATTTCTGTAGTCCCTCTCACTGATAAATTGAGCATGGAATTTTCATCAAAAACTGCATCTCTGCTGAGAATAACTCTTTTTTCTGCTGATGACCAAATTATATAACCCTTAACTCCATCACCATACCCCACAAACACTCCTTTCTTGGCTCTTGGTTCCATCTTCCCTTCACTCACATGATAGTAAACTGTGCTTCCAAAAACCCTTATAACTGAATAGTCTGCAGACTTGCCTAACCACATCTCTACTGGTGTTTTGAGATTGATCCCTGTGTAAGGACTCCTGTTGATTAAGCAGCAAGTTGTGTTTACAGCCTCTGACCAAAATCTTTTTTACAAACTAGTATGAGAGAGCATGCATTTTGCTCTCTTCAGAAGAGTTTGATTTAGCCTTTCAGCTACCCTATTTAGCTGAAGGGTATTCCTAATTGTATAATGTCTGGAAATACCCCCATTTCTGCAAAACTCATCAAACTCAGTCCCGCAGAATTCCAGACCATTATCTGTACGAAGCCTCTTGATCTTCTTCCCCAACTGATTTTCAACTAGAGCCTTCCATTGCCTAAAGTTCTTGAATGCCTCATTTTTGTATTTCATCATCACCACCCATGTCATCCTTGAATAGTCATATGTGAATGACACAAAATATCTATGACCACCCAATGACTCCACCTTTGATGGCCCCCGACAATCAGAATGAATGTAATCAAGTGACGATTTTGTGTTGTGTACCCCTTTTGAGAACTTTCCCCTATGAAGCTTCCCAAACACACAATGCTCACAAAACTCCAGATGCTTGACCTTACACTCCCCAAGAAGATCCTTCTGAGAAAGAACCTGCATCCTATTTTCACCCACGTGACCAGTCTCACATGCCACAGTTTTGTAAGCTGTGACTTATGAATCTCAAAGAGATCGTAACCAAAGAACAACTTACCCTTGTAGTATATACAAGGTCCCTTTCTCGACTCCCTGTGAACCAAAACTAAGTTTTTATAGACACTCAACAGTCCACCTGCACCCTTGAAATTGAATCATTTGTTGTCTAAAGAACATAGAGATACCAAGCTCTTGGTCATCTGTGGAACATGCCTAACTACACTCGGTTCACGAGATATTCGATCCTTTGTCCTCAATCGAATCGAGCCAATCCCAACTTCCTTGCGGACCTTTTGTTTGCCATAGATATATGGCCACCATCTATCTCAATGATAACTTGAGAGCCGAGGCAAATATGAAAGGATGCCCTGTAGTCCGAATCACACATCGCAGATGATTTGTTGACTATCTTGCCCACTAGAACCATATCCTCATCGAGTCATGCTCACCGCTACTGTGCACTGTGCTGTAATCGTTTCTCCGTTGTTTCTTCCTCTTTGGATAATTGGACTTCCAATGTTTTTGCTCCTTACAATAATTGCAAACATCTATGGATTTAGGGCCTTTGGACCTTGTCTTCTTGGATTTTTCTTCCTAGACTGCCCATGCTCTTTTCCACTGCTTGCTCGACTACTAGTCCAAAGAAATGATTGTCTGCCCCACCGCTTTATGTCTCGGCTCCTGGGCATGTAAAGCTAACCTCACCTCCTCCAAAGCAATCTGTATCATTCCCAACTATGAAGGATTGCACAAAGTTCTCATATGAAGCTGGTAGTGAAAACCAGCAAAATCAAAGCAGCATCTTCTTCCTCAATCTTAACATCAATATTCCTGAGATCAAGTAATATTGTGTTCAGCTGATCAAGATGATCTTTCAACTGATTCCCCTCATGCATCCTCAGGCTGAAGAGCCTCTGCTTCAGCAGCAACTTGTTGGTCAATGACTCAGTCATATACAGGCTTTCAAGCTTTAACCATAACTTGGCAGCGGTGTCTTCCTCAGCAACCTCTGTAATAACATCTTCAGACAAGCACAACACGATGGTTGAATGTGCTTTCTCCTCTAGACTGACACAATCTGCTGAACTGGCATCCTTTTTATGAGATAAAAGAGTCCACAATCTTTGTTGCTTTAACAAGGCCCGCATCTTGATTTGGCACAAACCGAAAATGTTCCTTCCTGTAAATTTGTCAATCTTTACGTTCATTACTGATATCCTTCTTGTTAAAGAACATACCTTTGATCACAAAATCCTAGCACCGGTCTTGGTGAAGATCAACTCCGTTCAACCTACAAACTCCTCTGGATCCACGAACCAAATCTCTGATACCAGTTTGTTAAAACATATATGAGGAGTATGCAGTTTAAGAAAGATAAAACAATATCAATGCAAAACATAAAGTATGGCAGAAATTGATAAAACACAGAAACAAAGAGAACACAATGATTTAACGTGGTTTCCGGCGTTGTGCCGACTACTCCACGAACAGAAAAGGAGATATTTTATTATGTACAAAGTTACAAGGATTTTCACACACTCTGCATTACAATATTGGTATTTATAGGTACAATTCTCTAACCCTAACCGCCATAAGGTCTTTGTTGAAATTGTCATAAATACCCCAAATGTGGACCCAAGCTCCAGCTGCTATCCACCATAAGAAACTCAGCTTCAAAACTGACTTTCCCAGACTTGTAACCAACTGCTTAGATGCGGAACTCAGATGTACTCAGTAATAACTCAGCTGACAAAACTGAAAACTGACTTCAGAAGAAACTCAGTTTGCACTTCACCACAACTGACTTCTACAGAACTGAATACTCATACTAAGCTGACCATCATTCTCAGCTCAGTTTCACAGATTAGTTCCACCAGTTCATAACTCAGTTTAGATATCAAGTCACTTAAATGACCTGACAAATGATTAAGCAATGACAATAGTTTTTATAGTGGTCCTGGATCACCATATCATATTATTTCACATATCAGAAAATTTAAAAGAAGGGGAAATAATTTTCAAATTGGGAACCTATTTTTTTATCTTATTTTCTATTGGTCATTGAACACTAAATCATATTTGCTTCATGACCAATTTAAAATTTACGAAGGGTCGTCAAGCTGAAATTTATGATTCAGTTAGTGTATAATCAATTTATACTCCATTTGAAAACATGGAACTTTATCTAGCGCATCCTGAATGTTGAAATTCCAAGGCAAATCCCATAACAACCTAAAAGCTATATGCATTGAAAACTTGATTTCTCACTATTATACCTTGGCAACTCTCAAAGGTTGGAAATTCTTGGACCATCAAGAATGTATTTTTCATGTAAAGAAACTTTTAATAAAGTGCAGAGAAGCTGGTTTGAGTACAACCATCTTCTTCAAATGTAAATTAGTTTGTACTTCGATCCAAAACCGGATCCAATAGCGTTATCTGAAACATAATAAATTTAGTAACCTTTTACACTCATTGTTCTCATTTGAACTGAAATGGACCATACTAAAGGATTCTATAAGTGTATCCCATCGTCTCCCGTTCTCATTTGATTTGAAATGGACCATATCAAAGGATTCAAGAAGTGTATTTCACCGCTCCAGTTCTCATCTGGCTTGAAATGGAAAAAAAAAAAAAAAAAAAAAAGGATTCTAGTAGAATACCCATTGTCTCTTAAAAAGTGATACACAATTTTGTTCGATAGTCAGCTTTGAGACTTTAATGGATCGAATAGCTATTTAAGCCTATTCTCCAATATTGTTAGCATAATGTATATATCTATATTTACTTGTACTCCTTTATTTTATCACGGGTAGTTTAGTCATTATATGTAGATGGTAAACCCTTGTAATTACTATATATTGACACATTGTGAATGAATAAACAGACGGAAAGTTATTCCAAACTTTGACATGGTATCGGAGCCCCCGCTCGGCCATTAACCCTAAACCGAAAAAAAAAAGTGAAAGGAAGAAGATGCTGCAGCGTTTTTTTCGTCATCATCATCTTTCACTTTCAACAGCCATGGCCGGCGACACGGCAAACTTCACCCCTCCTCGCTTTTCTATCTCGGATCGGGTGATCGGCCGGCAATCGATCACGCACGTAGTGCTCTGAGGAAAATTACATGGCGTGGTCAAGGGCAATTACTCTGTCCCTAAAATCTCGCCGGAAGTTTGTGTTTGTTGACGGAACGATCACCAAACCGACGGAGAAGAAAAAACTGCTAGATTGGGACACGGTTAATTCAATGCTTGTCTCATGGATTTTGAGGAGCATGGAACCGAAGATTGCTTCTACGATTCCCTACTTCGATGAAGCCAAGAAATTATGGGATTATTTGGCAAAACGATTTTGTATTGCCAATGGACCTCGGCTGCAACAGTTGCGGGCAGCCATTACTGATTGCAAGCAAACCAAGGTGATGTCGGTGGAAGACTACTATACCACCCTCATGGCCTTGTATGATGATTTCTCCCGATTAAAACCTTTACATGGATGCACTTGCGGACTCTATACCTGTGGTGTGGCTGCAAAGTTTGAGCAAGACAGAGAGGAAGAAAAATTTCACCAATTTCTAATTGGTATTGATGATGACTTGTACGGAGTTGTGCGATCCAATCTCCTGTCTCGGGTCCCGATCCCTTCCATAGACGAGGCGTATCTCGCCTTTACGCAAGAGGAGCGGTCTCGTGGTGTTGCACGTGGACGGGCTGAAAAAGAGGATCTCCAAACCACAGCGTTTTCTTTACAGGTTGATTGTTCGAAACCTCGGTTTGACAAACCGGACAAGTCCAAGCTTTACTGCTCAAATTGTAAGCAATCTGGGCATGATCTGAGAACTTGTTTTAAAATTCATGGCTTTCCGGAATGGTGGGAAGACAGGAATCGGAAAGGGAAAACTGCTGCTACATCGTCTTCTTCGGCTGTGGGTGCGGGTACCGGTCGTGGCAAAGTTCTGGAGCTCGAGCCAATACGGTGCTAGGGACTTCGGGCGACGATAACATGAATGCAAGCACTGCTGTGGCTGGAAAACCAGGTCCGACAACTTCCTTGGCTGATTTGAGGCCCGAACAAGTACAGGTTTTGTTCAACATGATTAACGACCGTCAAATCGATAGTATGACGGGTAAGTCTTCCGCTATGTCTTGGATCATTGACTCGGGAGCTTCTCATCATGTGACCGGTAATGATTTGTGTTTGACCGATGTTATAAATGTCCCTCCTTGTACGGTTGGGTTGCCGGATGGGGACCAAGTTGTGGCTACCAAAGCGGGCCGAGTTGTGCTTACGGATACAATCGTTCATGAGCGTGTTCTTTTTGTGCCTACTTTATTATGCAATTTAATATCGGTGTCACAACTTACTGATGACTCTAATTTGCTTTGTTCGATTCACTGACTCTTTGTGTGCCATACAGGACCATCATTCGAGGAGCCTGATTGGAGCCGGTGAATGGCAGGATGGACTCGACTACTTTCGCAATATTCCTACGATTGTGTGCGGTGACTACTTCGGGTGTCTCTCTTTGAGTCGCGGGCATCGGCGAATGGGGCATCCGTCTGAAAAAATTACCAAGTTAGATCCAGCAGTTAAACACAGTTCTAGTGATTCTAAGCTATTGAATAAAGCTTGTGACATTTGTCCACTGGCAAAACAGACTCGTGATCGTTTTCCTACTAGTGACAGTAAAGGTAGTTGCATTTTTGAACTCATACATTGTGATTTGTGGGGGCCTCATCGTACTCCCTCTTCTAGTGGTGCACACTATTTTTTGACTATAGTTGATGATTTTTCTAGAGCTGCTTAGGTTTATCTGATACATTCGAAAACCGAAGTCCATAAAGTTTTTTGTTCATTTTTTTCTATGGTTAAACGTCAATTTGAAAAACATGTAAAATTAGTGCGTAGTGATAATGGCACGGAGTTCCACAGCATGTTGGACTATTTCGATACACATGGAATAATTTTTCAAACGTCGTGCGTTGACACACCTCAACAAAATGGACGAGTCAAACGCAAACATCAACATATTCTTAAAGTCGGACGAGCCTTGATGTTTCAAGGAAACTTACCCGTTACGTTTTGGGGAGAGTGTATTCTTGGTGCAGTGCACTTGATAAATCGTACTCCCTCGACATTGTTACACAACAAAACACCATATGAAATATTATTCGGCACGGCCCCGGTTTATGATCACCTGCGTGTTTTTGGTTGTTTGTGCTTCATTCATGATCACCACGCCAAAGGAAATAAATTCGCTCCTCAAAGTAGAAAATGCATTTGTGTTGGTTACCCCAATGGAAAAAAAGGATGGAAATTATACGACCTCGCTATTGGTGACTTCTTTGTTTCTCGGGACGTCAAATTTCACGAGAATGAATTTCCTTTCGCCAATAAACCCGATGCGGTCACCGTGCCCGAACACCTTCCTACACACTCTCCCATCGGGATTGACGATGATTTTTGAATGACATGGAAACCTTCCTTGATGGACTGAGCACGAGGCCTCATCTACCGTGAATCCGGACAACCTCTCACGGCTCGCCTCTCCTCTAACCGAACCAATCTCCGGCTGAACCCTCCGCTCTATTGCTTTGGGGCGCATGCATGCGCACTAAGCACCCTCCAACATGGCACAAACACTATGTCACACACCTCGCATGGAACGCAAGTCCACCCCTCCCTTCACCGTCTTCGTCAGGTAACTCGGGTAATCCTTATGCTCTGACACATTTTGTGAATTGTGACAAATTTTCTGCGTGACACCGTATATTTCTTGCAGCTATCACTGTAGGGACTGAGCCTCGAAACTTCACCGAGGAAATGCGGGGATCCGGTGGCGAAATGCTATGAATCGAAAATCTGCACTTTCGAAAATAATAGGACTTGGGTTATGGAGGCTCTGCCTCCCGAAAAAAGGCACTTGGTTGTAAATGGGTCTACAAAATTAAATACAATGCTGATGGATCGGTTGAACGTTTAAAAGCTCGCCTCGTTGTTCTTGTCAACCATCAGGTCGAAGGCATCGACTACAACGAAACCTTCGCACCGGTGGCTAAAATGGTCACGGTTCGTGTTTTTCTCGCAGTGGCGGCAGCGAAAAATTGGGAACTTCATCAAATGGACGTTCACAATGCCTTTCTACACGGGGATTTGCACGAGAAAGTGTACATGAAACTGCCTCCTGGGTTTACTATGAATCGGCCCGGTACAGTATGCCGATTGAAGAAATCCATGTATGGTCTGAAACAAGCACCGAGATGCTGGTTCGCCAAGTTGGCCGCGAGCTTGAAGTCCTATGGTTTCCGCTAATCGTACTCCGATTACTCCCTTTTCACTTTCAACTGTGGGAAGGTGCAGCTTAATGTGCTTGTTTATGTTGATGACTTGATCATTTCGGGTAACGACTCTTCTGCACTTGCTCGTTTTAAGACATATTTGGGCGACTGTTTCCATATGAAGGATCTGGGCACTCTAAAATACTTTCTTGGCATCGAGGTGGCACGAAATCCGGAAGGGATTTTCTTGAGTCAACGCAAATACACTCTTGATATTCTGGCTGAAGTCGGCTTATTGGACGCTAAACCTGCTGGGTTCCCTATTGAGCAGAATCATACTCTCGCCCTTGCTAGTGGTCCGTTGTGTGATGATCCGGAGAGGTATAGACGGCTGGTTGGTCGTCTCATTTATTTATCTTTTACTCGCCCCGACTTGGCTTATATTGTGCACATCTTGGCTCAATTTATGCAATCCACGCGTCATGAACATTGGGACGCCGCCATTCGGGCGGTCCGTTACATGAAAGCATGTCCGGGTCAAGGCATTCTGCTGCGTAGTGATTGTGATTTGACTTTATCTGGATGGTGTAATTCTGATTGGGCGAGTTGCCCCTTGACACGTCGTTCGCTTACGGGATGGATCGTTTTCCTTGGGAACTCTCCAGTCTCTTGGCGTACCCAGAAACATCATACTGTGTGTCGCTCTTACGCCAAGGCGAATCATCGATCGATGGCGGCTCTCACCTCTACCGAATTGAAATGGCTCAAGGCACTCCTCGTGGAGTCTAGGTGTGGCTCATCCCGAGCCATTGATTTCTACTCTGATAGCCTGTCTGCCTTGCATATTGCTCAGAATCCTGTGTTCCACGAGCGCACGAAGCACATCGAGGTCGATTGTCATTATGTTCGAGATGCTATCCAAGATGGTCTTATTGCCCCGTGTCATGTCAAGACAGATGAACAATTAGCGGATATCTTTACTAAAGTGTTGGGCAAGCGTCCATTCTTACATTTATTGCGCAAGTTGGGCATTTGTGACCTACATGCTCCAACTTGAGGGGGGTGTTAGCATAATGTATATATCTATATTTACTTGTACTCCTTCATTTTATCACGGGTAGTTTAGTCATTATATGTAGATGGTAAACCATTGTAATTACTATATATATTGACACATTGTGAATGAATAAACAGATGAAAAGTTATTCCGAACTTTGACAAATATTTAACTTAAGTTATGCAATTCGCCATTCCTCAACCTTATCCCTAAATGTTTTCCCCAAACTTTTCAATTTGGAATCCTACATTCTCCCTCTTTTAAAAACATGTCGTCTTCAACATGACCCTCACACAGGATAGTGGAGGTACCCATCGTTGGTCTAAATTAATTAATACTTCATCCGTCTTAAAATATAAGGTCTTTTATAATACAAATGAAAAACTTTATTACTTTTTTTCCGTTTACCCATAGTTTATTATCTTTTCATCAAATTTTTATTATTATTTAATGTTGGAAAATTAATACACAGAAGATGAATAGATTAAAATGAACTTCAGAGCACGCTGATTGTGTTGTATGATGTTTCACCCATGCAAATGTCACTACAAGGAACTTTCAAAAAATCTCTCTCAAGAAAATGAAAGGAGTTTGATTCCAAACGGTGACTCGTTTGATTAAATAAAAAATTCTTAAAGTATTACTGATGATGCTTATTATTCGTCTCAAAAAGACCAAATTCTTGTAGTGATGATGTTTGCAATCTAATATCTTTTTATAGGTAAATCATACCATTTCTAAAATGTTGCAAGAGCAAGAGACATTACTCTTCTCATTGCAGAGCTATGTCTTTTTGCATTGTTAGTTGATCATCGTTTTGTTACGACAACGTTTATTTGAACGATAACTCGAATACACCGATCACTAAAATATGCAATTTATGGTAGAATAAAAATATCTAACACCTTAGAACTATTATGTTGATAATCAAAAGGTCATTATCTAATATCAGATACTAATTGATGTTCTATGCAAGTTTGTGATACGACCGCACGTCTTTGAAGGTTAAATTTTCAAATTATTCTCCAACACTAAAATAATACTTTTTTAACGACACCACACACAATCTACCGTTAGGCATCACAACGAATTTCGATCTTTTCATAGTCGAATTTATACACAAAAATCGACTCAGAAGGGTTGAAAACAGATTTCGACATCTGTAAAGTTGAATTATACCCGAAGTATGGTATCTCTAGTAGATCAACTATGGTGTCACTAACAAAGACCTAAAATAATTTCATGAGTACATGTCTAACGAATTAGGAAGGTTTTTGTATAATGTATCCATATGAGATAATGTAACGCCGGAAACGGGATGTTACAAATGAAGTGATGGAAAGGATGATCTAAATCATACCGTTTATATCATCACATCACCTCTCATGTCATTTCACTACATACGCACGAATATACTAAGGCAACAAAATTTCCAACAAATTGATAATGATTATGGCTAAAATTGTAAAACAATATCTTTCTGACACAATGAGGTGGAAATTTCGTCATATATATACATATATATATATATATATATACTAGTGGGATGATCGTGCTTTGCACGATGAGGCCCTCAGGTTTTGTTGTTTTTTGCGAGTTCGAATGGCAAAGTTGTTTTTTATGTGTTGCGTTGTGGGGGTAGGCTCCTGTATGTTGCATAATGGACATGAGGAAAATACTAAAAAGGTCTTCACATATCTATTTTTAAGACAAGCTAATAGAACACAAAAAAATAGCTAAAATCTTACAAGAGGTATGGCCACTTGAGAAGCTTTTATGTCCTCCTTTACTATGAGCCTTCAGTCCAGTACATTGGACACCACCCGTGATATGATCAAAAACCTAAAAACGTCGCTCTATGAATAAATTCGATAATAGAAAAACCTAATATATTTCAGCCTTTAGGTCTCTTTGGGCTCCTTCTTTGGCCTCCCACAAATTAGCTTCCCCATGCATTTTCTCTTTGGCCATTTTAGCTTCCTGCATTCTCACTTTATACACAGAAATCAATAAATTTGATAACAGACAAGGCAACGACGTTTGGAAATGGGATAAAAGACTCTTTTTAGTTCTATGGTTTTTGTGCTTTTACCTTAATGTTCCATATTAACACTTT
>CM047807.1:91565832-91588332 GCA_026214975.1 Gentiana macrophylla
CGTAATAAAATCTACGCTAAACGTAGGTTTTGTTACGCTTAGACGAGATTTTCTACGCTTGACAAAGGGTAGATGGGTATTAATGTTGTTGTAAGGTGCATGTTGAATATACACCACATTAACGAGATTTTTCTCATTCCTTCAAAGGCTTTGAATCTAATATCAATTTTGTGCTCACTTCTTCATCTTTCAAGTCCATTTCTTCATCATTCAAGTGCTAAAATGGATAAGTTATTGCTATCTTATTTATCTTAATTCATGTGCTCAATGTGTGTATGTTATTTATATTTGTAGTAATCATATGTCTAAAACCAAAACGTGTGTTTTAAGTAGGTTGTTTATGTAATGGTCATACTTAAAGTAGTGTATTTAAGTATTTTCTTAGGGTTCAATTACTAGGTTTTAGTGTAATTAATGATATTTATTTAACCGAAATTTGTGTTTTGAGTAGTGATTATGTTATTTATATTGTAGAAATGATATGTATTTATCTCGAAATGTGTGTTTTAAGTTGGTTGTTTATGTAATTTTATACATCTAAGAAACGATGGTGTTATAATTTTTGATTTGATAATGTAGTGTAATTTATGAAAGTGTAATAAATACATATCATGTTTACCATTTTGGAAACAATCTTTTTAAGTTGATAATGATTTAGTTGATACTCGACTTGAATCGTTTTTTTTTTTTAAAATGGATAATCGCAACACTATGATTGTTGTCTCATTCAACGGAGAATTTACGTATGATCCTATCTATAACCGGTGGAATTATGTAAATGGATCGATGTTCTCATTATTTGTCCCAAAGAAAATAGGATTGAATGCGTTATTGGATAAAGTGTATTTGAGGCTTGGTATTGATCGGTCTGATTCAAAGCTCAACCTAAAAGCTTTGTTTACTTACGGTAGTGTGGGAAATATACCACCTGATGATATCTTAGACGACGAGACCTTAAATGGTTACATCAAGCGGCCTATGACAAGAAGAATGTAATTTTTGTGTGAATGCGACACCAAAGGAGGCAAACAATGAACCGATAAATGAGGAGGATGATGGCATTGATTTAAATGAAGATTGCAATACTCCGGATTACAAAGATTGGAAATTTCCTTCTCCGGTACAAGAACTTGCTGATCCAGATTTTAATCCGCTCGAGTAACAATATGGATGTAGTGGGTATGAAAACAATGTTGCTACACAAAGGCTTGGTGAAGCTTCGACCAACCGCTTCGGTATCAACCAAGAAGACCAAGTCATAATCATCAAATCATCCTTCAAGTAGTCGTAATATTGTCATAAATGTACCAACCACACCAATCATTTCAATATCCTCCTAACCAACCTTCAAGTAGTCGTGTTCCACCCATCCAACATCCATATAATATGTTTAGTGGATCAGTAACTAGTTTTTTGGCTTCTCCGTTTGCACCTCATATACTAACCGATCAAACCGGCAGAGATGACAACAATAATCAGGGTGCACATGCTAGGGCAAGCGTACGAGAAGATTATTCATGGAGGATTCCCACATTTGAAGATGATGATTTACCGAGGTGTTTATCCACCGGTACGTTACATATGAATGACGTGAACGAATTGTTCATTGGGAAGAAATACGATTCAAAGAAGATTTTAATTTGAAAATAAAATCGCATGCGCGGTTGCGAACAATTTTCAGATGAGATTGGGTAGGTCGGACACACGTTGCTTGTATTACAAATGTCTTAACGATACATGCAAATGGCATGTAAGGGCGAAACGGGTGAAGGTGAATACAGATGTCACACGTACATTTGAGATCACAACGTTGAATGATGTCCATACTTGTGCCTCTCAGAATGCGGATAATGACAATCGACAAGCAACACCTATTGTTATTGCGAGTCTGCTAAGTCGTAAAATGGAAGAACTCGGCAATGAGTATAAGCCCGCACAAATTATGAGGACATGCTCACAACTTACAAGTGTCAGCACGCTGACTTATGACCAAGCATACCGAGCTCACGAGATGATGAGAATGATGGTGAGAGGTTCACCGACGGAGTGTTACAACGCGATACCTCGTACTTGTGGATGGTGCGTAATGCCAATGAAGGGACCTATATTGACTTTCACCTGATAATCTGGGAAGGTTCGGCGGTTGTTTCATGTCTTTGGGAGCAAGCCGTCGTGGGTTCAAGTATTGTCGACCTATTTTGTGTGTGGACGCAACTCATCCAAAACCCGCTTTCTCCGGACAACTATTTATTGGTCGTTTGTAGATGCCGGTGACCACCTATTCCCCGTAGCCTTCGGTATTGGCCAAAAAGAATGCAACGATTCATGGGGGTATTTCATGAGACATTTGAGGGTGGCCATTGGAGGTATCCATGATGAAAACTTGAGCTTTATTTCCGATGCACACCAGGCTATTAGAAATGCGGTTGGTCATGTATTTCCGATGCATATCATGGTGTTTGCTATCACATCATTTAAAAGGCAATCGACCAAAAAATGGAAAGATCACGGTTTTTGTGAAGATACATTCTATCAAACAGCCTTTATGCATTATCGGAGGCCGAATTTCTCCGAAAGTTCGCCTCGATTAAGGCACAATGTCTTGGCGATATAAACAACTTGAAGAAATAGGTGTTGAACGGTGGGCGCGTGCAAATTTCTGGGAAAAGATACGCCTTAATGACAAGCAATTACGCCAAAGTTTCAACTGTATGCGATTAGAGGAGCTCGTCGTTGGCCTGCTCTCAGCCTCTTGGAATTCATTAGAGCTACACTGCAGAGATGGTATAATGATAGACGGCGTATACGCTTGATTGTGCGACTATGTTAGCACCGTGAGATCGATGAAATAGTGGCTTCAATATTATCGCTGTAAGGAAGTTCGTGGTTAAGCTCATAACTTGATGAATTTGAGATTCATGAAAATAACTTGCTTCATGGGGTGGTAAATCTAAGAGAGCGGAAGTGTTATTGTGGTTATTTCCGGAAAATGGAAATACTGTACGCATGCTATAGCAAATTACAAAGATCACGCAGTAATTAGTCCACTCGATGTATTACTTTTATATGATTAAAAATACGTGATTTTATTATGTTTTATTAACGAATTCTATATAAAATATATGAAATTATGATATAATTGGTATGAAATGTTAGTCTTTATAGTTTAGAGTAGTTAGTAGTAATAATAATAAAAGTTGTAATTTTATACCGATTTTAGTAAATCGGAGTGTCGTGGTCGATTTACGTGGGTATTTGTGGTATTTTATTGCAGTTATAAACCGAGACCCCGAGAATCGACATATTGAAGTTTAATCATATCTCCGGAATGATTTAGAGAGTGCCACGAGCTTAAATGGTCAATTGAATAGCTTAAGTGGACAAGTGGCCAATCAACTGCTGGTTAAGTGGTAATCAAGAAATGTCTTCGACAAACGAATGGCTCATCAAAACGACATTTTCGTAAAAGTGTTCTTCACGAAAGTTGTAGATTTTTCCGAAAGCTTTCCAATGCAATTTAAATTATGAAGATTGAGGTCTACAACTTAAACAAAGGATCAAGTGGCTAATCGATTTGGGTTAAGAAAATCCCGAATTAGCTTCGAGGAACACGAGGTTATCAAGAAGCGTTATCTCAAGAAGAGTCCTTCATGAAAGTTGTAGAGTTTCTCGAGACCTTAATTTTGGCATTTCGTTTGCAAATTTTGGAGGGCCAGAACTCGAGATATGAATTTTAGAAGTTTAATAATTATATATAAAAATATATATAATCTACGCACATGCTGAAGAGATCAAGTTAGTGGATGTAATCATTAGTCCGGACCGATCCGCTTGATCCCGACCGTCCGGCCCTTCACCTTTGCCTATATAAGAAGATGCAAAGAAGAATAGAGTCGAGGGTACCAAATATATATATACATCCTATATATATATATATATCCTTTCTAGTCTTTTTAATTTAGTAGTTGTAAATAAGGCCTTACGCCGTAATAATGTAGTTTTAGTATCGTTATAATGCTCGGGAAAATCTCGGAAGTCGGTTTTGCTAAAGAAGTTGTAATGTCCGGAAAATACGATTTCAATCAACCGCCGATTCGGGTAACTTTTCTTAAGTATTTATGTTTGTGTTTATATTTTTCGTTGTTATAATGTTTTTAGGCTAAATATAATACTGGCCAAAGCTATGTAATCGGTTTTATTTCGATCTTTTCGTTAAAGAAATGTTGTTAAGTTAAAATTATTAAAATTGAGTTCATTGAATCTTTTTCTATTTTGATAGTATTCGTATTGACGTATTTAATCGATCTGAGGAATTCATAATCTAATTATGAATTGACGCCTCGTCGTCGATATGAGATAAAAATAGAAAACCGGAGGGTAAAATTACCGTGTGAATAACGTGATAACGAATCCGATTTCCTACCCGGGGTAGATTTGTTTTGGGAGAAATGAATTTTATTATAATTTGTACTCGAGATCGTAATAATGTTAAATCATCGCTTAATTGAAACTTAAATCGGAAAGTTGAATCGTCCGGCTTTGACAACCGGAGCCTTTTAAATAAAATTGACCGCTTGACGAACGGAATGACTCCTTTTATCTAAAGGTAGATTTGTACTGGACCTGCTCGTAAAAACCGTAATAGCTTGTGGACCTTGGATCGATGCAATGGACATATGACAATTTCATACGCTTGTGTGAGGAGGAATTGTTTACCTCAGTGAGTGCACCGTTTCATTTACTCAATTGGACCTAAAATAAAAGGAGAGATCGAACACATTTCATTTAATCGAAAGATCGTATAAACCAATTATATAAGTTTTGGTCATTCTCTAAAATTATCTGCTTAATATTTTGGTATCTATATATACTTATATCTATATATATAAATTGCGCTTTTATGCAGATCTATATATATTTATGTATTTATATATATCATGTTAGTATAGTTTTTAATTTACGTATTTATTTTATGTTGACTAGAATAGTAGTGATCTCGTGTTATAAAATTGCATGTTTAGATCGAGTTAATAATGTCTTCTTTTGGTGTTTAACCACACTTAGAAGAATTACCTAGTTCCCTGTGGATACGATACTCTGACTCACCATACTAGCACTACAGTTTGACCCGATACACTGTCGGTTAAGGACTGGTATTAGCACTAGAAAAGGCCACGTCAGCTTTTTGGCGCCGTTGCCGGGGACACGTCGCTAATTTCTTTTTTTGTGTCTATGGTTACTACTTGTATTAGCTCAAAATTCTCGAGAATAAGTCAACACTTTTCTCATCCCATTTCTATTTTATTTTTCGTTGGTTGTTACCTTATAGGTAAATTACCAATTTTTTACTACTATCAATTTCTAGTTATTTTCTATTTTCGTTAGTTGATGACCAGAAGTGGTAAGGCCCCGCTCACTCCTTATAAGCCTGACATAAACACTTACGAAAGGCAGTTAAGAGTAGAGAGTAAACGTGGTCATACTAGTCAGGGAAATCCTGACCAAGAATCATCTTCAAACAGAAATACGAGAATGGCTGAAACTAGTGATGAAACGAATGAGCAGAGGCTAGATCATGCTCCAGGGCATGGACAAAACCCTGTTAACCCTAATAATAATAATAATAATAATAATAATAGAAATAATCAGAATCGGAACCAGAATAATCGTAATAACCCACCAAACCCGAGACCTATCTGTGATCAAACCGTGAGAAGAAACCAGACTAATAATCCCATACTTTTACCTAATGAAGGAGCGAATAATTTCGAGATTAAATCTCATCTTTTTGGTTTAATTGACGCAAGAGCCCAATTCCTAGGAGAGGATGATGAAGATCCACATCATCATCTCTATCTTTTTTGAAGAATTGTGCACATACACCCAAAAGTCAAGGTGCTCATAAGAATTAACGAGGATGACTATGTTTCCTTTTTCTTTAAAAGGACGAGCCCGAGATTGGTTTATGTCTCTTCCACATCATTCACTTACAAGTTGGGAGGAGATTCAAATCGAATTTCAAACAATATTTCACTCCAGTGACTAAATTTGGAATTAAAAGTCGAGGTTGCTAACTTTAGACAAGGATCCGAGAAACTCTTGGGAATGCGTGGGAAAGGTTTAAAAATCATAAGAGCTTGTCCCGATCATGGTTATTCCTTAGATATGCAAATTCAACTCTTCTGTCGTAAATTGAGAAAAGATTCACGTGCAGATGTAGATCATGCATGTGGTGGTTCGTTAATGATGAGTGAAGCTCAAATAGTTTACGATGCTATAGAAAAGATTTCCAAAAATAACAGAATGTGGGAAACCGGTTCTAGCACCAGAAAAGTAGCTTTTGCAGGAGAATATACGTCTAATACGGAAGTTCTAGCACATTTAGAAAATTTGAGTAGGAAATTTGATGGTTTACAACAAAACAAGAACCTAAGTTCAGAAAATAGTACACCAACTGAATACTCAAATCAGGATAATATGCCATTAGGGAGTGAAGAACCAACAGATACTCAAGAGAGGAGGTGAGTTTTCTTCAAAGCAGCATAGGAATTTGAACAATGCATATTCGAACTCGTTTAATGCTATTAGAAGAGATCACCCTACTTATCGATGGTCCGAAAAGCCTAGTAAGCAAGGACAACCGCCGTATCCAAATCCCATATAGAATCAAGTTTATCAAGAAAACACATCTAATCGAATTTACAATCATTACCTAGATCCTATCCTCAACATACCACTCAAAGTATACCAAGAACTCGTAGTTCAACTCAACTCGCAGAAGGAGTTGAAAAATGGGAAAAACTAATGGAAAATATGATGGGTGTAGTATCTACTCAATCTAAGAATATGGAAACAATGATGACTTCTATTGGTACAAATTCTAAGGATCCGAGTACAATGAAAACATCTATGAGTGGACATGATACCGTAATGAGAACGATAGAAGCCTCATTGAGGAATATGGAAGATCATTTGAGTAGGGAAGGTGAACGTAATAACAAGAGACCCAGTGAGGATTACCAAGTAACACTGAAAGAAACCCAAGAGAGGTAAATGTTGTAGTTACGAGAAGTAGGAAACTCTATGGTAGTAATGGAGTTGAAAACTTTGGGAATAATGAAGTAGAAAATGATTTAGATGGAAAGAATGATGAAACTAAAAATGAAATTGAATTCACTGATGAGGAAGAAGAAATTATAGAGAATTTCTTGAAAGGGAATAGAAGTTTGGAATCTGAGAATGAAGGTGAAAAATGGGTAAAAATCCTAGGATTTTGAAAGACCCTATGGATAAAGATTTAAGGACTTTATTCAAGGAACATGTTAGAATAGATGAAACTGTAATAAGGATGAGAAACAGGAAGAATCGAAAGAGTCTCAAGTAGAGATTGATTCAGGAACAATTTAAAGGAAAAATTCAAGAACTCAAACATGGCGACTAAGTAATACTCAAAGGTTTAAGGAAAAGGAAAAGAGAAATTGACTAAGGAGCCAAAGGTTATAGATTTAGAATCTTTACCTTACCCTCCTAAAGATCAAATCAAAAAAGGCTAAACTGATCGTAAGTATGCTCGCTTCCTTGATACTTTTCGTCATCTTCATGTTAATATCCATGTTATTGAAGCTCGATTAATATACCCGCCTATGGAAAGTTTCAAAGATATACTATCAAATAAGAAAAAATTAGAGGAATATGAGAATATATGCCTAAATGAAGAATGTTCTCATAGCTTCACAAGATAAGTTACCACCTAAACCGAAAGATCCTGGAAGTTTTACGATTCCATGCGAAATTGAGGATTTCTTTTTAAGAAGGTCTTATGTGATCTTGAGCTAGTATAAATCTCATGTCTTATGAGGATTATAAAAAGCTAGGCATAGGAAAGCTTACTAAGATCGAAATGACTCTCGCAAATGGCGATAGATCGATTAAGTACCCTAAAGGAATTATTAAGGACGTATTGGTTAAAGTAGACAAATTCTATTTTCCAAAGAGATTTTGTAGTTATGGAAATGGAAGAAGGTTATTCAAATACCACTTATCTTAGGTCGACCATTTCTAGCTACAAGAAAAAACTTTAATCGATGTTCATAAAGGAGAATTAATTTTGAGAGTCAATGAAGATGAAGTTGCTTTTAATATTTTCAAAGCTATGAACCATCCATATACATCACTGTAATCATGTTCTTTTATAGAAGATATTCATTCTGTCTATAATAATCGCTACCAACTTTTGAAGATGATTAGAAGAATGCTTAACTCATTTCATCTATAAAGAAGATGAGGAAGACATTGAAATGAAAGAGATAATCCTTTCTCTAGATAAAGGAAGCTTTACTTTTAAGCCACCATGGCATAAGTATTTGGAGTTAGAACTAGAAGGACCGGCCTTAAATCACAATAAGATCCACTAAGAATCTGAATTGAAACCGCTACCTTTAAATCAAATATGCTTTTCTTGAAACTCGATAATCTATTACCGATTATTATTTCATCAACTTTAATCGAGCAACAAGAAGATCAATTACTTAGAATGTTAAGAAAGCATAAGAAAGCTTTTGGATGGACAATGCCGATATTCGAGGTATTAGCCCCGAGATTTGTGTTCATAAGATAATTCTCAAAGAAGATGCTAAACCTTGTATTCAACCGCAACGCCGCCTCAACCCGAATTTACGCTTAATCGTTAAGAAAGAGGTGATTAAGCTATTAGAAATGGGAATAATCTTTCCTATATCGATAGTGAATGGGTAAGTCCAACTCAAGTTGTACCAAAGAAAGGAGGTTTCACAAAGGAAAGAAAATGATAAGAATGAATGGATTCCAACAAGGAAATTACAGGATATCGAATGTGCATTGATTTTAGAAAACTAAATGATCATACTAAGAAAGATCATCATCCACTTCCATTCATAGTTCAAATGTTGGAACGCTTAAGTGGTCATAAATATTATTGCTTCTTAGATGGTTATTCAGATATTTACGATTTTCATTGCAGCAGCTAGAGATAGAGAAAAGACTACTTTCACTTGTCCTTATGGAACTTTTGCGTATAAAAGAATGTCGCTTGGTTTATGTAATGCTCCTGCTACATTTCAAAGATGTATGATGTCTATATTTTCTCGATATGGTTGAGAAATTCTTAGAAATTTTTATGGACGACTTTAGTGTTTACGGAGATTCTTTTGGTAAATGTTTGTCGACTTAGAAAGAGTGTTACAACGCCATGAGGATACCAATTTAGTTTTAAACTGGAAAAATGTCATTTAATGGTATCGGAAAGAATTGTTCTAGTCATAGAATCTCTGAAATAGGAGTTGAAGTTGATAAAGCTAAAGTCGAGGTGATTGAAAAATTACCACCACCGCTTAATCTAAGGACTCTAAGAGGATTTCTTGGACATGCAGGATTTTATAGAGATTTATTGCAGATTTTTCAAGATAGCAAAGCCTCTAAGTCATTTGCATGAAAAGGAAGTACCTTTTAAGTTTGATAGTAAATGTATGGAATCATTTAAGACCCTCGAAAGCGAAGTTGATTATCGCACCAAGATTGGTAGCACCGCATCGGATTTGCCTTTTGAGATTATGTGTGATGCTAGCGATTTAGCTGTAGGAGCTGTTTTAGGTCAAAGGTATAACAAAATTCTCAAAGCTATTTACTATGCTTCTCACACACTAAACGCAGCTCAACTTAATTATGCAACTACTGAAAAGAATCTGCTATGTAATTTTTGCCTTAGATAAGTTTAGATCATATATTGTTGGTTCTAAGGTAATAATCTACACTGCACTATTCACCCCAAGTATTTACTAAGTAAGAAGGATGTGAAACCACGCCTTCTTAGATGGATTCTCCTACTTCAAGAATTTGATATTGAAATTAAAGATAAAAAAAAGAAGTGAGAATGTAGTAGAGCGCATCATCTAAGTAGAATGGAGATCGAGGAAGAGATAGGGAATGAAATTAAAGATTCATTTCCGATGAACAACTATTTAGAATAGATACTCCTTCAACCATACAGCTTATTAAAAATAGAATTCCTTCTAAGGAAATGTCACCTTGGTTTGGAGATATCATTAATTACTTAACCTCAGATTATATTCCGTCTCATTGGACTTGGCAAATAAAAAAGAAATTCTTTTATGACTTAAAATTTTATTACCGGGAGGAACCGCACCTTTTCCGTAAATGTTCGGATGGGATAATCGTAAAATGTGTGCCTGATAATGAAATTTTAAGTATTTTATCGCTTTGTCATGATCGTGAGGCGAGGTCATCATGGAGGTTGGAAAACCGCTTTTAAAGTTTTACAATGTGGTTTTTATTGGCCTACACTATATAGAGATGCTTATAAGTATGTTAAATCTTGTGAATCTTGTCAAAAATGGGGAAATGTATCTAAAAAACATGAAATGCCTATGCAACCTATTTTAGAATGTGAGTTATTTGATGTTTGGGGTATAGATTTCATGGGACCTTTTCCTATATCTTTTGGAAAAAGATTTATTCTTGTAATGGTAGATTATGTTTCAAAATGGGTAGAAGCTGAAGCTCTTCCCACTAATGATACCAAAGTTGTCATACGATTTCTTAAAAAGAATATATTTACCAGATATGGCATTCCGAGGGCAATCATTAGTGATAGAGGTTCACACTTTTGTAATAGACCATTTACTAAAATAGTTGAAAAATATGGTGTAACGCTTAAGTTAGGAACGCCCTATCATCCACAAACTAGTGGTCAGGTAGAGGTATCGAATAGAGAAATCAAAAGAATCGTGGAAAAACAATTGATTCAAATCGTAAAAATCGGGCGCTTAAATTAGATGATGCATTATGGGCGCATGCAATGTGCCTTTAAAACACCAATTGGATGTTCTCCTATAAGCTAGTCTTTGGTAAGTCTTGTCATCTCCCGGTTGAGTTAGAACACCGAGCCTTCTCGGGCTATTAGATTTCTAAATTTCGATCCTAAGGTCACCGGGTGATCATAGATTGCTTCAATTGACGTAACTAGAAGAATTTCGCCTCGATTCTTATGAAAACGCCGAATCTACAAGAACGCATCGAAATCTTTCCATGATAAGAAAATCTATAAGCGTGAGTTCCATGTAGGTGATCGAGTGCTTTTGTACAATTCACGCTTAAAGTTGTTTCCGGTAAGCTTAAATCAAGATGGACAGTCCATTTAAAGTAACACGGGTTTACAAAACCGAGTCATGAACTAATCTGATGGAAATACAACTTTTATAGCCAATGGCCACAGAGTAAAGTTATTTGTGGAGGAGAAGGAATCACACCGAAAGAAGAAGTAATGCTATTGATTGATCCCCGACAAATTGAAAAGCAGAGGAAAATGAAAATCAAAAGCGTAAAAACTAGAATCACCCAAATACCAAAGCTATCTATCTTTACTCTACTTTTCTGTATTTTTATGTTTAAACTCTTTTCGTCTTTTACCGGATAGACGTAAAAGAACTGGATGCCTTTTTTAGATAGAATAGGAGTTTTTATTTTACTTTTGAAATTAGGCCTTGATAAAGATGTCGCGTTTTCTATGTGCTTTAGTTTTTGAACAAAACAAGAAATTGTTGAGAGAGATCGATTGAGAGAAGTATGTAATGGAACATCAAGAAGTGCGATAAAAAGAAGGGCAAAGTTTCTAATGAGATGCGTAATGTCATGGGAAAAGTGAACATGTTGGACGCCAGGGGAAAAATACAACCAAATCCTGGATGAGTGTTTGAATATTGTTAGGAAGGAACGATTAGGTGGTTATCCGAAAATCCCGATGGAATTCCGAGAGATAATTCAAATGCTTCGCTTTTAGGAGTTAGGTTGATCGAAATGTTATATATCGTAACTCTGGAAGATCTAAAATAGAAGAATCGTGAACCCTTAAGTTTCAAGTCTTTTCTTTTATTTTATTTTATAAAGTTTTCGCATAACTTCTGAAAATTTTATAAAATTGGATCTTTATGAAATTTGAGGAATTTTATAAAAGTTTTTTAGTTTTAATTTAGATGTTTTATAAGAGTTGATATAAATTTATTAAAATTTTATAAGCTTTTAGTAAAGTGTTATAAAGATTTTATTAAATTTTTAGAAATTGTTATAAAATTATAAAATTTTCTTTAAATGTTATTTTTAGTAAGTTTTAAATTTTTTTTATAAACTTATTTTTAAGATTTTAATTAAGTTTTATTAGAATTTTTAAGTTTTCAAACAAAAAAAAAAAAAAAAAAAAAAAAAAAGTAAAAAAATTGGGCACGGACCGATCCGGGGTCTAAAAACATAAAAAAGGACGGGGACCCTTCTTTTCTTCTTCTTCTTCCCTAATTTTTTTCTAACAGCTGCAAAACACCCAAACCCCACCATTACGAAATTTTTTCACTTTTCTTCAACAAAACTTCATCTCACACTACACCACTACTTGATTTCTTCCTCTTTTCATCTCCTCTCTTACACAAAAGTTTGGAAAAATAAAAAAGGATAAAAAAACAAGCCACATTTCATTCCGGCGACTTTTCAACTTTTCCGCCTACTTTTCAACGCTTTACATATTAAGGTATAATTTAGTTTATCTAGTTATCAATTTCAGTATTTTTCATAATTTTTAGAGTAATTTCAACTGCTTTGATTTTTGAGTGTGTTGTGACATTTTTATTTTTTTGTTGTTTTTGTTGTTGTTTTTGTTGTTGATTGGCATTACCAATATCGTAGAATGGTCGAGTCGAGTACTGTAGTCTCTAAAGAGAAAATCAAAATTCCTATATCAACTCCCCTCGTCGAGGCACATAATTTTATCATCCGAGGAAGAAGCCGTAAGCTTTGAAAAACCGCATCACCCGAGGCTAAGAAAGCGTATGCAAAAATTTATAGTAAATGTGATGTTCGGTTGAAAAGGATTAGACTTGGATGACTTAGGTGATGAAGTTAAAAACATTTTTACGAGACGCCATGGTTAGCTTTAGCAACCGTATGGAAGGGAGATTAACACGACTATAGTAGCTGAGTTTTATTCGGTTTTATCTACATTGTCGTAAGAGCAAATTTACTCAATGAAACTGCACTTTTACGAGCCGAAATATTCCTTTTAACCTCGCCATTAATGCAATCCTAGGAGTTGAAGAATTTCATGAGAGGAGGATTACAGGTGGTAGTTTATAATTTAGATGATCCTGCTAGCTTTGAGCAGATCGCCTGAGAGCCTGTGATCGCTTTTGACCCGACCGCTGTGTGGGTTGAAAATCGGTTTAACTACGGGAATTGTTTTAGAGGGTTGAGGGCAATTAAAAGATTTATTAGCCATAATCTCTATCCTTCTCGTAAACATACTGCTTTTGGAAAGGAAGATGTTTGTATCGCTTGGGCGATGGTAAACGATGTTAGAGTGGATGTTGGAAAGGTCATGTTTAAAAGAATTTTTGAAAGTATTGTCATCGCCAGACCAAGGAGTCATCTATAATTCCCTTGTTTTATCTCTGATTTATCGTCATAGGTTGGGAGTACCATTCATGCCTAATGACAAGTTATCTCTGGCTGATGGAAATCTGATTGGACCTAGTTTGACTAGTCTTCCGGATGGTAGTATTAGCTCTTTGATTAAAGACGCCAAACTCACCCACCCACCGCTTTTACATCTTCTTCTTCTTTTCCATCTTTTTCTAGTCAGCCTCAACAAACTCCTTTCTCCAACACTATCACATATGACATGTTTCAATCTTTAGTGACAGATGTTGCACGTGGTCAAGCCAATGTGGCTTTATATGCTGAGAGTACTAGGCAGTGGTGTGATGATATTCGTAGAGGTTTAAGAAGGAACGAGCAGTTGCTTCGTAATCCTACTTTTGATGATCCTGCCTATCCACCTTGTCACCTCGATCCTTATACCTTACTGTAGTGGGTAACACCTATTCCACCACCTTCGAGCTTTCATCCATCGTCATATCCTTTTGGAAGCCAATCTAGTGGAACAGGTGTATTTTCGACAGGTGTTCAGAGACCAGCAATGTCGAGTTGGGGAGGATTCACTGAGTTTGCACATGTCACGACTGGCATGAGTTCGATGGGTCTTGATAGTTCAGTCAGGACCACGACTACAGTTCAGCCATCAGCTTCTCAGTCGTTTCCGAGTTCGAGTTTTCAAGTTGATCCTGAGGAAGACTACGATGAAGATTGAATTTCATAATTTTGTTTGATTAAACATTTTTATTGCACTTTTTATTCGACATTTGTCATTTAGATATTGGTTTGTTTTCGTTTATTTTGATTTTACAATCGTTTTTATCAAAATTTGGTTTGCATTCTAGATCGTTTAGTTTTTATAAAACTATAAAAATCCTTAAAATAATTTTTGTAGAATTACTACGCCATTTTACAAAAATATAATGTGTCGCTTTATCCGTTAGTATCAATTTAAATGAATCTTTTCATATCCTCAAATAGATAGGTAGTATTAGGCACGTGAAGTAAAAAACAAAACACAAGTTGTCTTTCACCTCCCCCCTCAAGAAGTAAGATGAGGCCGGACCGTCCCGCCTATTCCCGACCAGCCGTGAAGAAAAGAGGGTCGAGTCATTTGGGAGTCTGTCTAATGCAAACACGTCACGTATACTTTTACCATCTATTTAAAGAAGTAAAGGCAGGAGCAACAATTGCTCATTCTTTCACCGCTCTATCTACCTTCAACTTTATTTCTTTCACTTTTTATCAAGTTTTAAAATGTCGAACCACTCCTCACCGCCGGTTAATTCTTACGAGCCTCATACACCGGATGATCCGAATCTCAAGCTTCTAATGAGAGTATCATTTTACACAATCGTTTTGCAAATTCTCCAATCCTATTGGAGAAAGGTTTAAATTTAGATAAGATTGATCAATGGGGAAAAACTATCATTCAAGTTTTGGTTGGAAAAATTTGTCAAGACACCGAGAGGACGGATAAATGTCTCAATAGTGCGAGAATTTTATTCTCGCACTTATGACACACATCTATGGTCGATATCACTCGAGATTGTTCTAGTAAGAGGAGTGGTCGTTTCTTCTCTTCATCTATTATCAACCAAATCTTTGAAATTCCTCCAGCTTCACGATGCCACATTTTGAAATGCAATGGGGACTACAAAATCCTCTCTAATCATTTGAATAAAGTACACGAGTCGCTCCAATGTCTGCTCCCACTATTTGATACAAATCACTTACATGTCAACACGAGCTCTACTTCCACATCTAAAGCGTGGAAGCATTTTATAAATTCTCGAGTTTATCCCACCTGGGATTTTGGAAGTTTAATGAGAATGAAATGCTTCTACTTTTGCTTTGGCATTCGGTGTATTTGTCGATCGGGGTATATTGATTCAAAGGACAAAGTTGGAGTTTGCGATTACGAGAGAGGTAGTAGGGGAAACCTATGCCTAATTCATGGATGATATCACGCTTATGTATTCTTCCGAATGGAGTAGAAGAGTTTGAGACGGATGAAATTTTTCCGCCTGAGATAGTCGGTTTGGATTGCTACCGTTGATACACCGGGTTGTTCGCCTACCATCTGAGAGTTGTTTGTTAGTGATATTTAAGTTTTAATAAGTTAAATTAAGTTAAGTTTGAAGTTTCTTTAGTTAAGTTTATGTTTTTCTTTTAAGTTTGTATTAATCTATCTTGTTTAATATATATGTCTTAGTTTTTTAAGTTTGTTTTTTTTATATAATTAGTATACGCTAAAATAAAATCAGAAAAATAACGTTAATAGATAATTTTAATTTCATTTTCGAACCTACTTCTTTACTACTCATTGAACATCGGGACGATGCCACTTCGTAAGTGGGGAGTAGAGTTAGGTTAGAAAATTCATTAAAATTTTCGAAAAATAGTTAAAAATAATTATATTATATGTCTAATTTAGATTCTAATAAGATTTTAAGTTTATATACTTGAGTAATTAATATTAGATATTGTTTTTATAAAATTATATAAGTATATTGATATTTATAAGTAAAATTTTTAGAATCATTTTCAATATGAATTATGAGTTTGGAATTGACTAAGTATGTTGATTTTTGGCACCACAAAAATATAACTATAGCCAAATAACCTACCTTAGCCTTGATTAGAGTGATCAAGACCTCACTCAAATTGTCAATTGTGATTAAATAACCAAGCTTTAGTTAATTTTGGTCTACATTTCCTTGAAATTCCGCAAGTTTTGTACGTACTTATAAAAAGAAATGAAGACATAAAAGCTAAGTTTTGGTATATGCTGAGATTGGAAAAATTAGATAAGTATTAGTATATTTGATCTTACCTCATGACACTTGCAAGATAGTCGATTTTGGTAATAAGTTCGGATATATTAATATTCTATAAAAGAATTAAGAACGAAGCACCATATTTACAATGTAATTAATCGAATATCGTGTATCTTCCTTATCTCGTGATTAACAACTTAAAAATAAAAAGAATCGATCGGTTGTAGCTACCAATGATTGGAGTGAGTAGGGTATTATCACGAAATGTCCTATATCACTATGAGGTAATTAAGCTCCCGATTGCCTCGATGATAGTAGTCCACTAGGGTATTATCTAGAAATGTCCTATTGCTTTGGGAATGAAGGCACAAGATAAAATGAAAAGAAAAAGTTGAATCATAAGATCTCGTGAATTATTACAAGTTTAAGGAAACCGGACTTGTAATTTTCGATCGAAAGAGTAGTACTCCGATCAATCTTGATGAAGCAATGCCTGTAAGTTTGATTTTCTACACACACTCACGCTTATAGTTCATAATTTTGAAAAAAAAGAGAAAAAGAAAAGAAAAGATGCTATTAATCGAGATTACGCTTTTTCAAGAATATGAAGATGTAGGCATCGCATTTACTCTCTTTCTTCTTCTTTTTGATTTCCTTTTCCGATTAACTAACATCTTGAACCTAAACTTTATAAGCCATTTTTGTCGACTACCTGATCAAAGTTTCCAATTCCAGGATTTCATAATAGTTGCGATTAAAAATAATTCTAATATTTTATTTATACTTATTAAGTATTACATGTACAATTTTATCTAAATAATATTTGATTATTAAGTTATTTAATTTATATACTTTTCTCATTTCTAAAGATTTTAAATTAAGATAGATAATATAATATTGACAATATAAACTCAAATCGATAAATTATACTATCTTTTATTATCAGCTTATTTTTGCTCGAGACGATCAATCAAAAGCTAAGTGGAGGAGTAATTTGATGTATTACTTTATATGATTAAAAATACGTGATTTTATTATGTTTTATTAACGAATTCTATATAAAATATATGAAATTATGATATAATTGGTATGAAATGTTAGTCTTTATAGTTTAGAGTAGTTAGTAGTAATAATAATAAAAAGTTGTAATTTTATACCGATTTTAGTAAATCGGAGTGTCGTGTCAGATTTACGTGGGTATTTGTGGTATTTTATTGCAGATTTATAAACCGAGACCCCGAGAATCGACATATTGAAGTTTAATCATATCTCTGGAATGATTTAGAGAGTGCCACGAGCTTAAATGGTCAATTGAATAGCTTAAGTGGACAAGTGGCCAATCAATCTGGTTAAGTGGTAATCAAGAAATGTCTTCGACAAACGAATGGCTCATCAAAACGACATTTTCAGAAAAAGTGTTCTTCACGAAAGTTGTAGATTTTTCCGAAAGCTTTCCAATGCAATTTAAATTATGAAGATTGGAGGTCTACAACTTAAACAAAGGATCAAGTGGCTAATCGATTTGGGTTAAGAAAAATCCCGAATTAGCTTCGAGGAACACGAGGTTATCAAGGAAGCGTTATCTCAAGAAGAGTCCTTCATGAAAGTTGTAGAGTTTCTCGAGACCTTAATTTTGGCATTTCGCTTGCAAATTTTGGAGGGCCGTAACTCGAGATATGAATTTTAGAAGTTTAATAATTATATATAAAAATATATATAATCTACGCATACTTCAAGAGATCAAGTTAGTGGATGTAATCATTAGTCCGGACCGATCCGGCTTGATCCCGGACCGTCCGGCCCTTCACCTTTGCCTATATAAGAAGATGCAAGCGAAAGAATGAGTCGAGTGTACCAAATATATATATACATCCTATATATATATATATATCCTTTCTAGTCTTTTTTAATTTAGTAGTTGTAAATAAGGCCTTACGCCAGTAATAATGTAGTTTTAGTATCGTTATAATGCTCGGAAAATCTCGGAAGTCGGTTTTGCTAAAAGAAGTTGTAATGTCCGGAAAATACGATTTTTGAATCAATCGCCGTATTCGGGTAACTTTTCTTAAGTATTTATGTTTGTGTTTATATTTTTCGTTGTTATAATGTTTTTAGGCTAAATATAATACCGCCAAAGCTATGTAATCGGTTTTATTTCGATCTTTTCGTTAAAGAAATGTTGTTAAGTTAAAATTATTAAAATTGAGTTAATTGAATCTTTTTCTATTTTGATAGTATTCGTATTGACGTATTTAATCGATCCGAGGAATTCATAATCTAATTATGAATTGACGCCTCGTAGTCGTGGATATGAGATAAAAATAGAAAAATCGGAGGGTAAAATTGGTCGTGTGAATAACGTGATAACGGAATCCGATTTCTACCCGGGGTAGATTTGTTTTGGGAGAAATGAATCTTATTATAATTTGTACTCGAGATCGTAATAATGTTAAATCATCGCTTAATTGAAACTTAAATCGGAAAGTTGAATCGTCCGGCTTTGACAACCGGAGCCTTTTAAATAAAATTGACCGCTTGATTTAACGGAATGACTCCTTTTATCTAAAGGTAGATTTGTACTCGGACCTGCTCGTAAAAACCGTAATAGCTTGTGGACCTTGGATCGATGCAATGGACATATGACAATTTCATACGCTTGTGTGAGGAGGAATTGTTTACCTCGTGAGTGCACCGCTTTCATTTACTCAATTGGACCTAAAATAAAAGGAGAGATCGAACACATTTCATTTAATCGAAAGATCGTATAAACCAATTATATAAGTTTTGGCCATTTCTAAAATTATCTGCTTTAATATTTTGGTATCTATATATACTTATATCTATATATATAAATTGCAGTTTATGCAGATCTATATATATTTATGTATTTATATATATCATGTTAGTATAGTTTTTAATTTACGTATTTATTTTATGTTGACTAGAATAGTAGTGATCTGTGTTATAAAATTGCGGTTTAGATCGAGTTAATAACAGCTCTTTGGTGTTTAACCACACTTAGAAGAATTACCTAGTTCCCTGTGGATACGATACTCTGACTCACCATACTAGCACTACAGTTTCACCCGATACACTGTCGGTTAAGGACTGGTATTAGCACTAGAAAAGGCCACGTCATCCACCCGAACTCTGTTCACCGTATTATAGGGCTGAATGTTTCAAAGAGATTTACATGGATAGCATATATCCAATTCCTAACAGAGAGGATTGGGATGTTCCAGAGTCGGTAAGAAACATGAAAGTCGGAGTGCCTAATATGAGATATGCGCTTTGATGCCGCCGGAGCACCAAGAAGAGGTAGAATTAATACCACTAGAATCCTTCCGAATGGGAACGCCCAGGCCATCGTAATGTGTGTAGCAACCAGAAACATCCAGACATAACAGAGCTAGTTGTACGCAATACCGGTAGGATTGTTATTAGAATGGATTGTTATTGATTTTTGTTATGGTGGTATTAGAATGGATTGTTATTGAATTTTGTTATGGTGGTATTAGAATGGATTGTTATTGATTGTTATTGATTTTTGTTATGTAGTATTTTATTAATGGATTGTAGTAATGATTGTATTCGGTTATTAATCGGTATCAAGTTTGTCTTGCATTACACTACCTCAGTAAAACTAACAATAATTATTACGGGGTTTACACACAAGAAAAAAGAGTAAACTATACATTGAGTTAACAATAAGATGACGCTTAAATAAACTAAGGGTGATCAATAAATAGGATAGGATGACGCCTAAATAAATGATCTTCAATATTTAGTAATCACCACATTAAACACGACGTGATTTTCTATAGGTTGATCAATGACTTCAAAGCTGCATTCATCTCCCGCATTTAGGTCATTGTCCGTAATGAAATCATACAACCCGCTTTAAACGAACTTTTTCATTTGCCATATAGACAATTCTAGCAGCCATGATTCCCCTGTGGCAATTCGCAGCTTCCACGGACTTGTTTCATAACATGTCGCTTGTTCTCGCAAATGCCTTTGGAATACTCTACAAATCACAAACAAATTTAAAAACTTTTTCAAAATGGGGAAAATAATATCAAACAAGAAAATAACTAAAAATATATTAAATATCTCACCACATAATAACAACCATGTGAAAATACCCGATTTAGGGCGTAAATGCGAAAAAATGGGGATTTCGATTTACTCGCACTTGCACTGCATCATCAATCGCATCATCACCGTGCATCATCATCTCAGATCATCGGTCTCGAGAAAAGTCTTCCGACAAGAAGTGTGATCATAAAGAAGAGTGTCGAAAATGAAATCCCCCGTGTTCAAACACTATAAACTCCTCTCATTCAAGTAATGAGCCGCCACATACTCCTCCCAACCTTCCCAAAAGAAACGAAGAATTCCATTGTCTGTGGGGCTCCAACTCTCACTTCCCATGTCCCTAATCGGCTTTTGAGAACGGCCCTATCTAGGTTCCTCGCCGTGTCGCTCAACCTATTAACGATCTTTGAGGTAGTGTCTATGAAAAAAAAAACATTTCACGTTTGTTTGATCATAATAATATAAGTGATATAAAAGTAAATAAATTAATAATGACATACCAAACTTGTTGCGAAACCGCCATAAAAAACTTTAAAGAAACGATCATTATCCATTTCAAAGAGTTTGAAGGTGAAGAAGTGTAAATTGAAAGGTGAAGGTGAAGAAGTGTAAATTGAAAGGTGAAGAAGTGCTTCTCTTTACACTACTTAAAAGAGTTTGAAGAAATCATTTAAAGGGCTCGTACTTGTTCAACAACAATAATTGCATGTACCACACTAGTACTTGCATTCCCTACGTTTGAACGTAGAGAATGTTGCATTACCTACGTTTGAACGTAGATAATGTTGCTTTGCTACGTTTGGACGTAGGGAATGTTGCATTCCCTACGTTTGAACGTATATAATGTTGCTTTGCTATGTTTGGACGTAGGGAATGTTGCATTCCCTACGTTTGAACGTAGATAATGCAACATTCTCTACGTTTGAACGTAGGGATTGTTGCATTCCCTACATTTGAACGTAGAGAATGTTGCATTATCTACGCTTCAAACGTAGGGAATGTTGCAGCCATACATTTATATTTAAAGAACGATCATTATCCATTTTAAGTTGAGTTGTTTTTTAAACAAATTGAATACTCATCAAAACAACATCACCAAAAATATAAATGGCTACCAACATACAACAAAATACCAAAAATATAATAATACATATAACTAAATTTTGACAATGATATAATTTTTTACCTGTGGAGAAGATGGAGGAGGTGGATGAGATGGATGCCGATGAGGGTGGTCTCAAAAAATGTGGCCCATTAGTATCATAATACAAACAAATAAATTTATCGCATAAAAAATTTGACAATGATATAATTTTTACGATCTCTGGATAACAACGTTTGCATCATCCCCTTGAGTTCAAGAAGTATCGCCCCATGCTCATTCTCGTTCGGTGAGCCACCTGGCGAATTTCCTCCCGGCTCATTCAACCCACTATCAATCCTTCTCCTCACACCTCTATAAAGGCCGCAGCCTTCATCCTCTTCATCGGATTGGTCATCTTCCGCCTCAGCATCCGAACGTAGGAAGTGTGCGGCTGCGCCGTGAAGTGGTGGCATGTGAATGAGAGGGATCGGCAGGAGGTCGTGAAGTAGGGCGGCATCGTTGTGTAGCATGGGTCGATCGCTAGTGGTAGCAGTCGTGGCTCGTTGTAGTGGATGCATGTCTAGGGTGTGGACGTGCAATAAGTGCGAGGCGATTGATCACACGTGGCGGCTCGTTAATCTCGGCATCCAGAATGCCCCTACCTAGCATCAACTGCCTATCAACATCCCTTGCAGTCAGATACCCTATCACACGACTCTGCGAACAATGTATATTTCATTACAATTAAGAATAACAAAATGTTTACCAAATCCGGATATAATTAAAAGACAATAACAATGTTTATTAAGCTTATTACCTTATTTGCCTTCGCCGATAATCCTTTCCATCAAGTGGAGGGGTAGTTTTGCAACTCCATCTCATCATCCGAGGAGCTGCATCGAGCTATGAGGGTGGCGTTACAACGATCGAACAAAGAATTTCGGGAGGGTCTCGTAAGCCCAAAATCAGAACGCATGTATAACCCCTGTCACGACGGTCACCCTGCCCTCTGAACTTTCCTTGTATGTGTTCATCAAATGACATATCTTTCTAAAAGTCTGGTCCCAC